>BMAV01022373.1:6310-42887 GCA_019973955.1 Trichonephila inaurata madagascariensis
GTAACTTTTTATGATATTTGGCACATTTCTGTGTTCCGCTGTTAAATACCATGAAGGTGGAAGGCGAAGACAATAGAACTTTTGATCTTTTTATGACCAAAAATATTTCTTGCTGTTATACCTAGTCACAGTATTTTGTGACGCTGAATTTTTGTCAACCGATCAATGAACTCTGACAGAATTTCTAGGAACTCATTGCATATTCACGGACAAATTTTCATACTTGACTACGTTGCAAAACAAAGCATGTCTGCATAGAATTTCTTTTCGAATATTTAAAATAGGAAAAATAGAAAAATTTTGAACCAAATCTTACTGAAAAATCTCTTACAGATAAAGTTTTATATCCATCAAAAATCATATAAATAAATTATCGTTTGACTTCTCACACACACGTTTCAGTTTTTGGTAAAAATTATTTTTTTATTCGAATTGAAAGGCAGCAATTTGTCATTGAAAGTATATTCTACTTTTTCTTTTACTAACAATTTGCCTTTATTGCTTTCATCTTTATTTTTGATTAATATGCCAGTTAAATACACTTTTTCACTGTCATTATTTTACATAGAAATCCTGACTGTCATTTATCTTTTTCAGCTCATTTGAATTCAGCACGCCAACCGTAACTGTTGCTGATCCAGATATTCTACGTGATATTTTTGTCAAAGATTTTCACATATTTTCTTACAGAAGAGTAGGTGAATCACATGTTTCTTTTTCTTCACGTATAAAACACAAACAACCGAAAACAATATTGATATTTGAACCGACATAAAAATTATTCAGCAGATACGTTATTAAACTAAACATTTTTCTAAAAAAACTTGTTTAATTCTTCTATATCGAAAACTTTTTTTAAGATTTGCAGTAACTAAAGGAAAAAGTAAATAAAATAAAATGCCTGGTATTGAATGATTGATTCTTTATTATCATCACATCCAAAAGCAACGCAAGGGCTATAGTCGATGGACCTCGCCGCTTTGAGCCTTTGGCAAGTGATGAGGACGACACCTGAGACGGTAATCCATTCTCAAAACTTTCATGCCACGATAACAAGAGGACTTTGGGCCACGACAGATTTAATATGCATCAGCCCCTTTACATGGCATATCTTCAATGGCATCAAGACTTGAACTCATGATTGACCGGCTACGAGTTCGTAACAGTGGTGCACACAGAAATTTTTCAAGGGGATGGTCCAGGGTCGAAAGTCCACCAATCTTGTATTATGCTCCAATACGCCGCTCAACATTATCTTTTGATTTTGTTAATTTTCGAGAACAAAAAACAGAAAAAAATTAATTATTGAATAAATAATTCGCATTAATTAATAAAACTAATTATTAATAACAAATGCTTAATTAAATTTTACGTACTGTATGCATAGGATTATAATCAATTGAAAAAAAATCAAGGGCTAGGGGGGGGGGGGGGCCCGCCCAGGGGATCCCCCACCCTTGTGTGAGCCACAGGTTCGTGACCATGACCAATCAGTTACTGTGGCGCCAAAAATGTCATGAAATTAATTGCTTAGATAATTTTAAGACTTTTTGAAAATACTAAGGCAAACCAAACAGTCAGAATGTAATAGTTGCTGAATAATTAAGACGATTATTTGTTGATCACGGAACCAACCAAAAAATATTGTACTCAAAGAAATTTCCTTGTGTAACACAATTAGGACTTTAAAATTTTAACTGTATATTTAGAGATAATAAAGATATAGATATTTCAACCAACTTAAAAACTTTTTGTGTTTAAAACTGTGAGAGATTATCACCTCTCTCTCTTGGGTGCCTAGATATGTAGGAGATGGGGAAGAATTAATTAATCCAATTAATCTATTTATTTATCACAGTTGGGAAATTGTGTGATACTTTTAAATTACTTATTTAATCCTTCGATATCCTTCCAACAGCTCTTGTGTTGTATTATAGTACGAGGTTAATATAACTCTCAACTCAACTCAGATGGTACAAGAATTGAAATCTTGCAACGTTTTGTTCGAAAGCCAGACTGCAAAAAATAGCAAAAAGGATTTCAACATTAAATTAAATATACATATGAAGAGAACTTGGAAAAAAATTGCTTAGCTTTGTATAAAATCATCACCATGCATAGTTTCAGCATATATATTTCTATCTTTACTCTACACTGTTTACATATGCATACGTCCTTCCTTTCATTAATATTTCATTTAAGTTCGATATTTAAGGCGAAGATAGTTTTAAAACTTTATTTTTATACAAAATTTCAACCTTAAATACTTCTTTTAAATATGGAAATTTTAGCTGAAATATATGTAATATTTCGCCAGCTCACCTTTCAAAATCGTTAGGCTACAAGCTGCTGACCTTGGACTGTGTGTTTGATTTGAACCATCAACTTAGTGATCCTCAATTTAGCTATTCTACGCATTAGACAACTGGACTGATAAGAAAATCATGTTAATTTGTCTTCGCACAAATCTTCTTGATAGTGGGCTCCCTAGTTTCATTTGGTACAATCGTTTTATACCGTCAACCAATTTCGTCAAATGATAAAACGTCGCCAAATGTCGCAACATGTTGCCAATAGAGAAAATTCGTGCCCTAGTACACTACAATCTTGTTCGTGCATGCTTGAAAATAATCTTTTTTCTCTGCTCGTGTTTAAATATAATGTTCTGGACTGCGTATGTCGGAATATAATAGCATTGTTTATGATTTGTAATATTCTTCTTCTCAGTTGTGAAAATTAATAAAATTTGGGATCTGTTTTCTACAGAAGAGAACGTAGTGGAATATTTCAAAAAAGAAAAAAAAAAAAAAAAAACGCAGTCTATAATACGTAAGTATTCAAAATACTATTTGGTTTAATCCTCTGACCGGAACATCGGTCTCTCAGACGGGGATGATTTGCTGTGATGCCTGTAGATATCGCTGTGGTGTGATTTTTGGGGTGGGCTGCCTTGACATCTTCAGTTTGGGCTCTACCCAGTGAGAGGATCACGTGGTGGTACACGGCGATTTTTTTTTAACACGATATGTGCTATTTTTCTTATCTATCACCGTCTATCAGATGTAATATTCCTATCGTTTTTTCGTTTTTTGTATTATTTTTAATTCTTTCTACATGAATATAAATAATTTCTAATAAGTGTTTATAAAAATATTAGTCACACAATTCTTGTGATAAAAATATATTAATGTAGTGTACCCCATAAAGACTTAAATATTAAAAATTCTACTCAATTCCATGAGTGATAAGGACATTTAAAACAGTCCTTATAAGGTAATAAAATTCAAAAAACTTGCGTACCCGTCTGTCAGGTGGATGTTTCTAAGAGCGGCAAAAAAATTGATGTTCAGCCAGAGGGTTAAGAAAACGGCAAAGTAAGAAACATCGTGGATATGCATGACAACATTTCGTTTCATACTTATGCGAATTGGCTTCTTTAGTGAATAATGTAGTTGTTATATTCTGCATTTTATAGTACGTTTTTTTATAAATACGGTTAAATAATTCTCTTCAGTCTCTAAGTGATTTGTCAACGTACTGATGCAGAAGCAATATGAGTTGGAATTTGTTTTCACGCTCATTTGCAGAAGCAATAACAGAGCCTTTGGCGCCGTTTTTTTTTATTTGGCCACGTTTTTTCATTTGGCGAAATTGGACTGTAGTATAATACAGGGGTAGGCAATTTGTTTCGCTCGAGGACCACATTATGGAAGAGGACAAAATTATAGGGCCTCAGCTTTTTGAAACGATTACATTCATTAGTTAACTTTGTATCTCAGAAAAGGTATTACAGTAGATTACGAAAATCTATAAATTTAAGTTGAATAGAATAGTGGTGGTTTTATTCAATTTCTTTATTGTGTTAATTTCATATCCGTAGCTGCAAGCACATTTAATTTTAGAATCAGTTTAATGGGACAAATGTACTCTTCACACTTTTCTACAATTTTTAGAAATCAGGAGTAAGACTGCTTTTTGAAACTCTTTTTGTAGGGTGCAAGTTAATACCAACCAATTTGCATCTATATTTTCTCTTGTTCTTCATACAAGAAAAACTTTGTTCACAAATATATGTTGATCCAAATACAAAGAACATTTTCTGTCTGTTTCGTATTCTAATTGTCTTGGCGGGTCACTATTTTTGCCCAAGCCTGGTATAATATATAAACAACTTTCATTTTAACTGTTTTAGTCCCTCTGTTATGCGTTCTACCTCTCTATTCTACTTTTATTAATGGACATAAAATTAAGGAATTAGAGCTTGTAATTAGATCTTAGGTGCAACCAATTGAGAGTACTAAGATTATGCATTAAAATATTTGATCTGATCATTGTGAAATCTTCATTCCCAGTTTCATTTATTGTTTCTTATTTTTGAAGCAATTTAACTATTATTTTGATGGGTGGTCATATAAAAAATTGTACGTAATTAATAAGTTATAATAATAATAGATGATTCATTACACATGCTTTGAATGGATATTGAAATTTCATTCTTTTTTTCCCCTCAGGACTTTACCTCCGGAGATCCTATTGGAGACAAAACACTTCCTAACTTGATGGGAGAAGATTGGAAAAGAATTCGAACCATCATCACCCCCGCTTTTACTTCAAAAAGAATGAGACAGGCAAGTCGCTCTTGATCCAAAAATTTACTTTTATTTTTATTATTTTACTTTGACACGATTTCGCTTCATCAATCAAATCATCTGAAAAGTTGTATTCTGTAATCCTAGACAGTCAGATGCTTCCTATTGATTTCATTACAGCTGTAGAAATTATAGACAACTCTTTTTTAGTGTAATAAATCTCTATAGGAAGTATAAATAACATGAGTAGCGACAATTCCCTGAAAAATAAATGACCTTTTCCCACTTTTTTCACATTTACTTTTGTAAAAATTTCGAATTTCTTCATTAGATTTATGCTTAACATTTTCCAAGCTGAAAAGAGTTGCCGAAATAGTATGATTGAAAAATTATTGTTTCTATTATCATTTTTCGCTTTTTATACATGATTGCTTGGCTTAGGAAATTCTAACGAAGTATTCCTGAAAAAACAAAGAAATCATTATAGAAGTAAAAATTAAATCTGACAGAAAAATTTTAAATTTTACATAACTAAATAAACAAACTATTGCATAGTGGCAAAGTTCATACAGGAAGAATAATTTGATCCGTGGATCAACTAACTGAAAACTGTTTCCTGTTGGTGTTTATCTGTAGTTTATGAGACAGTCGAATTAATATCGACATTTAACGTTAGATTACATAAAAATGAAATTTAAATAAATAAAAAAATCTTGAACGTCATGGCCAGTACCAATTCCATTTAATGCAGTATGACGAGGAATAATATTTGTTGATGGTTAGTTTGGATGATGTGGCATCGTTGTGGGCAAGTCGCCAATGTGTGTGTTGGTTCTCTTATCGCTCGGGGCAATGCCACGTGATCTTATTTTACATAATTTTAAATTAGTTCTAGCTTTTAGAATATCGAAGACTTGAATTGTAGCATGGATATATTTGGTTACCTTTTTTTGATTGTATATTAAATGATTGATCTACTTTTAAATGCAGGAAAAGTCCATGCAAGCAACAGAGAGCTTTCTTCGAAATAAATCGTACTTTATTCTGGAATTGTCTTGTAACCACAGCATATTTTCTTCTAACAGGAAGCAAATAATATACGCATAAAAATACACAACAGCACGAATTCCAAAATCACATAAATATTGAACACGCATTTCAAACCCATAATTTCGCAAAAGGTAAATGAAATGCACAACCGTTTTCAAATATTTGACTCCTATGTTGTTTTATTGCATATCTCTTATATACATACATGGAATAACTTTCAATAAGATTCTAAAGTTTTCTCGTCAAATAATCCTCCTAAAACTTTCTGGATTTTACTATATGCGTATATTTGTGTCGCTAATTCTAGCGATCGAATTTTTCATCGTCTGGCACCAAAAATTCTATGTAAGTTTTTGTTTGTCAACAGAATTATTGAAGTATATTCTCACTGTATTTTTCTAGCCATCATACCCAGTTTTCTTTAAGATAATCGAAGGAAATACGGAATTTTCGTGGCACTATTCTCAATTATTTTCTTGGTATAGAGCATTCTAATTACGCGAAAACTCTTGATCTATGTCGTGATTCTTTTAATGTTAATTATTTTTCTTATAATTAAATATAAAAAAGGGCACACTCACCCTCGAATCAATATGCAGTTAAGCGGCTGGTTGTATTTCTGCTTTCCAGACACAATCTATTTTTCCAGTGGTATTTGCTGCATGTTAAAAAAAAAATTGAACTTGAAACGCATAAAGTGTACATAAAAATACGTAACTTTACGTTTATACGTAAGTATAAAGTAAGTTAAAGAACCTTGCAATAAAGTATCAGCTCTTCGTCACTTTTTTAAGGCTCAAAATTATGAGATTTATTCCACATTTAGGATCATTAGATTTGCGGCATAGATTTCTAATGTAGGTGGAACCTCCTTCTGCAAACAAAAGTATTGTGTGGCTTTAAGAAGCAAACATTCATTGGAAAAAGTAAAAAAATCTTTTTTGAGAGAAGGTTTAATTTGATCCTATTAAAACTTCTGTTTCACCGTGGCAAAGTAAACCATACTGACACTGCAATTGTTTGTAATCATTGCAATTGTGAAACTTGAAGTATCTTGTGAAAAGTTGGTATTCTCACACAAATGATATTTAAGTGCTGGTAAAGATTCTCTTGTAATCGAGGTAACCAAATACGGTTCTCCTATACTTATCGGTAACATAATGCATTTGAAAAGTTTTTAATTTAATAAAAATAGATAATTATTTTCGATGTAGTATGAATTTTTTTTACGTACTTCGTCATTAACTGTTATTTACACAAATCTGCCAATTTTTGTATATTTTACGAAACTCGTTTCCTGGTTGAAAGAAAGAGAAAATGGGAAAGACATTTTTTTTTTTGTATGTTACGAAAATCATGAAATCACCAAATAATTTCAAATTGTTTAGCTAAAAATACCTGCAGGGAAAATGTTTTCAATTCCCTGAATTTTTGCTTAATGCAGGTAATTATTTTTGTGGATTTTTTAAACTTTATTTGTATTTTTTATTATTTTTTTACAGATGGGCTCTATCATAAACGAATGCTCAGAAACAGTTCTTGAAGTATGCAAAAAACACAGTGAAAGAGGAGAGCCTGTGGATTGCAAACGGTACTGAAAGAAATAAGTTTTTATTGCAAATTTTAATTTAATACATAAAATTGATCTCCTTTATTAGTAAAATATAGCAGATAGAATCTGCCTTACGTTCCTTTTTTTGGTTTAAAAAAAGATTTAATAATTGTTATGGTCTATGAAAAAAATTATTAAAAGTCTTTGTTTTCAAAAAAATTATACATTAAGAAACAAATTTTTAACCGTTTTTTTAGGGGGGAGGGGAATTGGTTAGAATAAGCGATCCACGGAAGACCAAATAAACACAGTTTAAATTTACATGTGATCGAAACAATAATAATCTTCAATTTGGAAAATAATAATAATAATAATGAAAACCTATCATGCAGGGAAAGAAGATTTCCGATAAAGTAATTATTTTGATTATAGTTTATTTAAGTTAAATAAATACAAGAGGAAAATATAATAAAAAGTATTGCGGAAAAAAACTTGAAAATTGCAAACTTTTCGGCGACAAGCTGCTAACCTTGGCATGAGTATTTTATTTGAACCACCATCTTGTCGGTCCACAGTTACACCATGCATGCGTCAAACGATTGGGACGAAAATGAACATTTGATCGGATCAGTCGTTAAGCCTTTTTTATTCCAGTCCATTGTTGTTTGTAACTCAAGGGAGAAGGGGGTCGCTACATACCCCCTTCCTAGAGAAGAAAGTCGATTTTTCTGTTGATGGAATTTCTGAGTGACATGTAGAGAAGGTCGTTTTCCAAACATTATTGCAATTGTTATACATCTCCGATAGGTCTGAGTGTCATTGGAACGTTTTTTCGTTGACATTGTGAGCAGTTTCTTGTTGAGATGACGGATCTAGTTGACGCATGCACCGTAGCTATTTGAATCGCCTGTCGTGATTTACAGGAAATGTCTTTGTTAGACTCTGCATGGAGTGCATAATCAATCAGTAGCGTTAGAATGTGCTGCCATCTAGTGCTCAATATCAGGATCACCACTTGGGTGACAATTTGTAGCAGATCATCAATGATTACTTATGTATGAGTATTTTGTTTCAACCACCAACCTGTGTCGGCTCACAGCTACGCCAGGTTCGCATCAGACGAATGAGACAAAAAATAATCCCTTTTCAGATCAGATGTTAAAGAGCTTCTATTCCTTTTCTTTGTAGTTTGTGACATGTGGAACAAATGGTGGCAGTAAACTAATTGAAGAATGTAAAGCAAAAACTTAGTACTTCAAAAAATGATAGATATTCTTCAAGAAATTCAAAATATGACAAATGAGAAAATTAAAGAATGGTGAAACGTCTCACACTGCAACTATATCCGAAAATACCTCTATGGAATGTAATATGCATGCCATGTATCAGAGAGCGAAGCAATAGCACATAATAGCTTATACTAATGTGGAAAATATTTGTTCCTTGAGCTTTGATGCTGTTCTGTTTATGGCCTCAAATATGTTAAATTAACTGTCTAAAAAAACCTAAAATGGTCGTCATTATTGTCTACAACGATTAATCAACAACCGTTAAATGCTGCAGGTTCTTACAGCAATTATGGAAAGGGTTATTTCCATCAAATACACTAATTGCCGTAAAAATTTGTGCTCCAAGAAAGAGTTGTCAGTATAAAACGAAATTTTATGTACATAACTACACCGTTGTTCAAGGGCGTAGCTACCGCCGTATCAATGATGCGGGGCCCCCAAGCTATATGGGCACCAGAATGGGTATTATTTTGACACCAAGTAAGTCTTATTAATGCGATCATTTATATTTATATTCCAAAAAAGGGCCTCCAAAAATTTTTGATACAGGGCCCACTCATTACTAGCTACGATACTGTCATTGATATAAGTATGGAATTACCGAATCAAAGCAAAATGATCATTTATTGTAGAAAAAATTACAAATGAATGGAGGTTTTTGTTCCCTGTAAGGGGCCACACCTCTTTAGCATGAATGCATGATGTGATACGGTCATACATTGAAGTATTCAAGTCCCGCATGATGTCCTGCGACATTTCGTTCCACAGTTGTTGTAAACGCGTCTGTACTTCGACCAAACTCGTTAACTGTCCAATCTTCTGTCCTTAATTGATCTCAGATATGATCTATCGATGAAATATCTGGGAATCGAGCCTGTCAGGTATAAGTGGAAATGTTGAGGAGACAGTCTTATGAAACCATTGCTGTGTGTGGTGAGCATTGTCAGTAAATATATAGTGTATTACTTTACTCTGCCTCTTTTTTTTGCTACGCTGTTAATGGACTTATAATTGCATTTTTTGTTTTTAACACAATTGACAATACTTTTGATGTTGAAAGTCTCATTCCCATCAAAACGAAAAGCATCTATTGAAACAGCAAGAAAAATATTTTCGTGTTTCAATTTCCATTAAAGATGCGAGTTTCTCTTGGTGGGTACTACCTGTATTTGAAACTGATCAAGTATCGGCATCGAGTAATCGATTCTTCAAGTGGCAAGAAATTAAAACGCATTTTCAAGCGGAAAGGAATCGTGACCTTCATCTTTTGACTGATTTCGCTCAAACGCTTTCGATTGGTTACATCTTTGACGCTTGTTGTTTTACTCTTGGATGGGAATGAGAATACAGCTTATAAACGTATGTGACTAATTATAAAATACTGTATATGTTTTTGCAGCCTTTTTGGCACCTTCACCATGGACGTGATTGCCAGTGCCGCGTTCGGGACAAAGATTGATTCCCACAATGATCCCGACAATGAATTCGTCAGTAGAGTCAGGGAGGTTTTCCTGAAAATGACCTACTTTCGCATCATGCTGGCTTGTAAGTATACATATGAAGAATTAACTCTTCTATTACATATGCCGTTGGTGTGTTAAAATTTTTTTTTTGAGGAGCTAAACTTGCGTGTGACAACTTTCTGTGACAAAGGGTAAATTGCAATTACATTGTCTGAAAAAATGTTAGTACACTGTTAACACACAGATTTTTGTTAATTTATCTAGGATGAAAATTGGGGAAGCCATAGTTTTCAAATAGTACCATGTATGATTTGATAGATTATTAATTATGGACATAGGACTATAAATCTAGATATATTGTTATAATTTTGATTTTACTTCTAGCAGAAAATATTCCAAGCCTAAATATAGAATTAAGTTTAATTCAACGAAATGATGTGTAATTACAGTACTTATATCATTTATAGTTCTGTGCTCTATTAAATTCAGAAATATTACATAAAAAACAATTTACCATGACCAAAATAAATTTGTCTTCGATTCTTTAATAAAGGAGCTCATCCGACCACAAGTAAATAGAGTAGTAGGGAGAAAAACACGACACACAGTACTGTGTGGCAACCAGTTAAACAGATACCGAAATGCCAAGTGACATTAGCAAACCCCAATCTCTTTTCGTGATGTTCAGTTTACACATATTGATGAATGAAGCTTTGCAAAACATAATAAACTGATTCTACTAAAGAAAAAAAAATTGTGATTGCTTTAACTGCTCCATTGTTCACTATACAATGGACTGCTTTTTCTTTTATGTCATTCGTGAATCCTTAATCATTTTCTAGTGCTTGGTTGAGGTACGGATGCACCCAAGTTGTCTATTACAACTTTTCAAAAAAATCCATTTTGCGGTCATCAGACGGATTGCAACATGCAATTAGAAAACCGGTATTGCATTGCTTCGTATTTAAAGTAAAACATCATTTTAATTTTCCGTTAACTTGAAGTAGTAACCATATCTGTAGTATCTGAAAATGCTGTTGGTGAGAGAGAGTATGGGATGCTGGCGCGACTTGGTAGGGGTTAATGTATTTTGGAAGAGAGCTTTGACCCCAGGGAGAAGATTGTTTGACTCCAAAAGGGATGGCCGAGGGAGGAAAAGGTCCTTTGTTTTGTTTAGCGCAAAGCGCTAAAACTGTGTCGGGGCGAAGAAATTGAGAACGTCGGTGAGAAACCGGGGTGGTCTGGTAAAATGAGAATAGAGTCTCTTGGGAGTGATTTGAGGTTGTAGTTTTTGATTATTTTCTGATTGTGTTTAATCAATAGAACTTATGTTAATAAAGATGATATATTTAACCAAGAAAATGTATTAAGCAAGAGATTTATTTGTGTGTGTGTATTGGTGAGAAGTTATTAAGAGAAATAAAAATTTATTACAATATCAATAGTTTTTTTCTTCTTTCAAATGGGCTGCATTTCGACAGTTTAGCCTTTTGCAAACACGGCAAGTCCCCCATGTGTAAGAACCATTTCATTGGCGGTACCCTCTACTGGCGGCTTTCGCTACCAAAATTTTGACGTCGGATGAAAAATATTTCTGTGATTTAATCTTGCTGAGAATGCCAGAGACAAATGGATACTGAAGGGATCTTTTACATGCCCTATAATCATATGACACGCGTGCCTACGAGTTTCATATCTGGGAAAAATCTATCGACTCCAGACAGGATTAAACCCGCAACCTTTGGCATACGAGGCAGCTTTTAAGCCTTTGAGCCAACTATACTAACTATACTATGCGATGCACGTTAAATCTGTCGAGAGCTGGAACGTCCTCCCGTTGGTGTGGTGTGGTAGTTAGGAGAGGGGGTGCCAGCTCAGGTGTCGTCCAAGTCACTTGACCATGGTTCAAAATTACGTGGTCCGTCGCCAAAAGCCCTCGTGTAGCTGAATAGTGCGACGTTAATATTCAATCAATCAACTAATTATACTATGTTGTGTGTTTCACTCATATTTAACCTAAGTAAAAATAGGAACTATTTTAATAATGCTTTTGTTTTTATACAAAAGAGTATTTTATTTTAAGTATCTGTGTACTAAAGGAAAATTCTAATAAATATTTTTAATCCATCGATTAGTTCCTATTTTCGATAAAAACCAATGTTTCAAAAATAATTTATTTTCTGTTTGCAGTTTGTACTCCTTGGTGGCTGATTAAATGGATTCCCTTCTTCGAGAACCCAATGAAAATGGACAGAGATGATTTCTTCAGAGATGTCACACGTAGTGTTATTAAACAGAGAAAGGAGACTGGAAGAGTAAGAGAAATTTACCTGCTACATATTGCTATGGATTTACTACTTTGCTTTTTACAGATTGTAATAATAATAATGGTAGTAGTATCCCATATACAAATAGATTTCCTTTTATACTACTCGAGTCAAAAAGTTCCCGGAACGGTCCCCTAAATTAACGCAGGTGTTCGTTGAGGGGAAATATCTGTTTTGGGGGTTGGCAGCACTAATAAGGAAAACACACAATCATCTGGAATTCATTCCCTGTACTGTTGGCGTTCTGACAAAGCGAATTTTTCATTCGTCTGATTGTGCAATGTCGTCTTTGGAGCAGAATATGCAAACATCAAATTCTGTTGATTTTTTGCTCTTTGTTTTTCTCAAATCCTCTTTTGATCGCTCAAAACGCTGAAGAGAGCATACGGAAATGATTCGAGCACCAGGGGACTTTTACCTGTTTCCATGGATGAAAATGAAATTGAAGGATCATCGTTTTGTGTATTCTGATGAGATTATCCAAAATGTGACGAAGCAACTGAAAGACTTCTCAAAAAATGAGTTTCGGGAGTGTTTTGAACAGTTATAGAGAGGAACACAGGAACAAGTGTGAGGATGAAGGAGGGCTGTACTTTGAAGTACAATAAGATTAAATTATGGTTCTGTTTATTAATAGTTTGTAATTTTCTTATTTCGGGAACTTTTTTACCCTTCTACATTGTATTTATAAACATCGCATACATTGTATTTGTGAAAAGGTCCACGGAGTTCTGATAAATTTTTAGATGATGCACTGGATTCCTTTTGAAAATAAAACTAAGGAATGGAAAATTCTTAATGTTGGCATGATTTCTCATTTCAGAGATACAATGACTTTTTGCAAATCCTCATGGACTGCTCCGATGAAAACGCTCAATCTGTGAATCAGGAGGCATTTGAAGACGAGACCGACCGTTTCGGAAGCATCACGAACAGTGCATTATCTCCAACTGCAAAATATAAAAGTAAGCAAATACTAAACAGTGATTGTTTCAACTTGTCAAATGTTTAGGGTGATAGCTGTATTCTGACCATAGAGTTTGCAACTTTCATCACATGTTTGAATGATCTAAATTTTTTAGTGCCAAAATAGGAGTGAGGATGGTAAATTACTAAGGGATACTTGTTTTATTTCAGGTCATCAGCTGTTCCTTTAGTATTTTAGTTGGCTGGTTAAAATAATAATTTGGACTTGTAATTGTCATGTAGAAGATCTTATATTTTTGAGCACCGTCATGTCTAGTGACACTGACATACATTAAAAATTCTACTGCTGAAAGTTTTGCCAGCAAATTGTGAATGCCAGCAAAGGTGCACTCATAACTGTCTTTGATTCAAATTCAAGAACGGTCGAGTAACCCAATGGGTATACGTACTCAAACTATATAATTATTGCTTTAAATTTTCTATTATAATGATAAACAGTTATGTAGCAAGCGGTCACAAATCCTTCACGTTGACATTGAATAGATGTACTGAGTGGGGGCCAACTCAGATGTCGACTCCGTCTTCTGGACGTGATTCAAAAGTGCAGCCTGTTTTGACTATTGGCAAGAAAGCCTGTGAATCAAGTAGAAAAGAGCTGCCGGAAAAATTCAGTCTTAGTTAAGAGTCTATTTCACTCTTATTGTGACATATAACGTTAACAATGTATATTTTTTGAAGTTTCCTTATATTATATTTATGAATTTATACAAAATCATACTTTTCATATTTACTATCTTATGACAAACTTCGGTATAGAGGTTAATGGTTGTCGTTGCGTAATGTTAAAGAATAGGACCCTCACTCGGAATAATTTTTCTAATAATATTAATTACTCCTCCACTAATATTGAATTTTGGTTTCGTTATTCTATGGGGAAAACTGCATATTTTATCAAACTACTAATTTCATTTCAGTTGATCTAATTTTCTGGTATAAAATGAATTTCACACCTCGTAATATTATACCTTGGTCGTGATGAGTACCGCTTAAGACCCATCGTGTAAGGGGGTTGCACATTAAGCGTGTCGAGAGCTCAAACGTCGTCCTATTGGTGTGGAAGTTAGGAGAGGGAGGTGACAGTTCAGTCGTAATCCTTGTTACTTGGCCATGGCTCAAAATTACGAGGTCCGTCATTAAAAGCCCTCGAGTGGCTGAATAGGGCGACGTTAATATTCACTCCCGCCCTCACTTGGTCGTGATGAGGACGACACTTAAGCTGGCATTCCACTTCTACGCCAACTTCAGAGATTTGAGACACAACTTATTTATAGTGTGCATTATAGTCTCTCTACTCGCTGGATCTTCATTGTCGAATACGAGTTAGCAACCTAGACTGTACTAGGTTACTATGTCCGCTTTTTAGATGTGAAGAATTTGCATAAATTACACACAAAAAGAATTTTTTTCCCTTCCAGAAAATAGAGCATTGCTTAATCTCTCAGAACTATTCGTTTTGTATTTAATTTATATTATCAACTTGTAACTTTATTCATATTACCATCTCCTAGGTTTTCGAAAACGAAGTATGTATTGCTTAATTGCAAATAACTAACATTTGAATGAAACAAAAAAATGCTACTTTTTAAGTTAATATTTGTATTAACTATATGAAATGAGGGCGCATGTTATCTCTACTCATCCTATTATTCTCTTGAAGTAATTCTAGTCTCCCATTCCCTTTCGAAGAAACGCTTGGAGATTTCAAACATAATTATATTGTTATTAATTGAAGGGTGTGGAATTTTTAAAATAAAACTCATACAATTCTTTTTCACAAATAATACGAGGGCTGTTAATTAAATAGTGGCATCTTAGCCTAGAGGAGCTCGCAAGAGAGTGGGCATGCTTAAATAAGATATGAGAGCGGTAAGGTGGCACTGTTGTCGATTTGTAGAGTGCAAAAAACAGTCGATGTAGTTAGAAGGGTATTTGTTGTGTAGTGTTAAAGTGAAGAGTTTCGTTTCAATCGCTCTAAAGAATATTTTCAAGAGTTGATCAGTGGTCGTGGCTTCAAATCGAGGTTGCCCGTGGCAGAGATGCAATAGAATGTTATCTAGGATTACTGGAAGCCTGTGGCGAAAATGCATTACCTTATAGGACGAGTACACGAGAGGTTAAAGCGTTTGGTTCGGGTCGGAAGGAGACTGCGTATTTGCAACGCACAGGTCGGGCCTCCTTTATTCAAGATCACATTGACATCCTGAGAAGTCTCCTCTCCATAGATCGTCGATAGAATAATACATGTTTACTGCAAAACATGTTGCATGTAAATGCTTGCTGTCATGTCGAAAACAGTGTCACTCTCCTATTGCGACGGTGGCAGTGAGAAATAATGGAACATCCTCCCTACTCACCTGACATGAGTCCTTGCGACTTCGATCTGTTTCCGAAGTTGATGGAACCTATCCGAAGCAGTCTATTTCATGGCATTTCATCCGTACGCACATATTAGGTCTGTCCGTCGCTGACATTAACAATCAACACCTGACCAATGGTCTTCAATGGCTTCCGAACATTTGGCAAAAGGTTATAAAATTTGATGGTGATTTGCATTGAAGAAATGTAATGTAGTTGTATTTGAAGGTTCATTAAAAATTTATTTGTACATGTGTTGCTATTACTTAATTTACAATACTAGTATAGCAATTAATATTATGATCTTCTAAAAGTTCCATGGAACCGGAACAAAGCTAAATCGTGATGTCATGTGACATAATATGTCCCAGAATTTCACAGAAAAGCGATAATCATTCTTCGTAAAGGAAAAAAGCAGAAAACTCACTCATTGATTGTATTATCAAAACATTCTATAAAATCGATTATTTGATATTTTCCCTGTTTTTTTAAAGAGGGCATTCATGCACCATATGAATACCATGCCTCTTGGTTTGATAGGTTTCTGAGGAGAACAACTTAAAAAAAAAGTTTCCAAAATTGACACTTTTCATCACTATCTTAAAAATTTCATTGGAAAGAAAATAATTAATTTACTCACGGCTAAAGAAAGGTCAACCTTCTTAAAAAAAATTGATTTCTCATATATGAAACGAGAATCATAAACCTGCAAAATTCTGTCCAAGAACTAGACCACAAAGTATACCAAGAATCACTTTATTGTTAAATTTAATAGTTTCTATATAATGAGAATTTTTCAAAGAAATTTCTTTAAGGTACACACCATCCAATCCAATAATTTTAGCGTTATAAATTTCGCGCGTTGATTGATTTCCTCTTTACACTCTGCACCAAGGGTGTCAAACACAAAGGACAATTTGGGCCAAATAAACAAGGTTTAACATTATGTGAGCCGCAAAAAAATCAATATACATAGAGACGTAAGTTTATTTCGAATAATACGCGTTATAATAAACACACATATATAAAAGAACAAGAAATAATTTAAGGTTTACGTCCTGGCACTCGATATCTCTTCTCTGATACTATCTTTCCTATTTCTGCAGAAATTTTTATATTTTATTATAGATTATTGTGTGCCGATATACTGACCGGGCAGCAAGTTTGAGACCCGTGCTCTACCGACGGTTCTTAAACTCTCGATTGCCGCGGCTTTTCTTTATATAAAAGCGTGGCATCTTGGACCCCTAAGATTAGGAACACCCCTCTCCGACTCTCAACTTGTGGCTGAGTGATTTTAAAAGCTGCTCAATCATCTTACGATTGCATCAGCTACTTATAAATATTTTTTAACACTTCACATGGACCATTCCATAAGGAAATGGAGATTGTTACAATTGTTATCGTATTGGCGTGCTGTGAATTTAGTTCTCAATCTTTACACATGAATTTCTGCTATTTTTTTGAAAATATTATGTTGTAGTAATGGCTATGTAGTTGCAAGCAATAAAAAACTGAATTGAGTTGAGTTTGGTGTTTTATGGCGCAAGAGCCAGTTTTGGCTATACTGCGCCAAACATTCATAGGTCTGTGGTCTGGACGGGAAAAGAAGAAATTGGATGACAAAATGGAGGGTCGAAAATAGAGAAGGATCACTGGGGTACCCCGGGTCGTGACACCCGTGTTTACAAAAGATAGTAAACCCCTTGAGAAAAGGAAAAGATCACTAGGGTACCTCGGGATTGTGACACCCGTACCCACCTAAAGATGAGTCCCTGAAGGGAACTGAATTGATATTCTAACGTATATCAGGATTCGAGGATTTTATGCAAATCAGTCGCAAAGAGCAAGACGGTTCTTCAGCAGCGATGGAAATTTATAGTCGAAAAACATTCCTTGAAATACAGGATACATTATGAAATTTGCAGAATAAATATCAGAAGGTTTTCACACTTTCAATAGCGCTCAGACACAACTATCAATGTCTAAAATACAAGTATGTAAAAGATTATTCACAAGCACTCATTCTTTCTACTCAACATCCGAAGTAATCACTAATTTTTGGTCGACTCTTCAACGGTCAAGGCAAGACTACTAATCGCTAGTCAAAACAATACTTACTCAGTTTCGGTGAGCTACTCCCTATTTATAGGCCTCACTAATTCTTTTCGAAAAATTCGCTTGTGTCATAGGTCGCGATATTAGAAGGTTTTTCTACTAATATCCAGAAGAATCCATAGGATCACGAACTCGCCAAAATGGTCACCAAGTCACTAACAGGGTTGCCAAAAATGATGCCAACTTGGCTTTATCGCCAAGATTTCGCAAAGTGTCCATTGAATCGGCATTATATAGTAAGGAAAGACGTTGCTTGCGAATATTACAATTTTAACATAAAATAAATATAACATAGAGTAATATAAACGTATTACACATCCAGATATAAATCATTTACACTACTTTAAGTATTCTTCACACAAAATTTGTAAGAATATTCTTGATCAAAATGCATGTTCTAGTAGAGATTTTTCATCGTGAACAATTTAGTAGCCTAGTCTAGGATGGCATATCTTTCAATTTTTCTGTAAAAAAGGTAAATCTTAACATTAAATTAAAGACCTTCATGGACCCCCTAGAAATACGCTGGTTATCCCCCGTGGTACCCGAACCACAGTTTAAGAACCTCTGCTCTACCCTGTTTACACATACTGAAATTCTTTCCTTTATGAGGGACATTTATTTCTCTTATAAAATGTTGTGTTTATTAGCCCCATTTCTTTATATATATATATATATTGTATATATATATATATATATATATTTCTTGACTTTACCTTTACCCTCTCATCCAAAAATGTCAATGTATATGGGAAAATCTATTAATAAGTCACTTTTCTTCTTCTCCAGAACTTTCTGAAACTGAGTTACTAGCGCAATGTGTCCTGTTTTTCTTGGTTGGGTACGAAACTACGGCGACTGTGCTCACTTTCCTAGCTTACTGTCTGGCAACGAATCCGGAGTGGCAGGAGAAGCTGATCCAAGAAGTAGACGAAGCGTTTGAGAAACATGTAAGAGAATATTTTGAAATAGTTTCAGTACTTGTTCAATAAATTTCACGTTATAGTTAAAAACGCGCAAATTTGTTGACTACTATGGATGAATAACGAATTTCCTCAAAATACCTTCTGCGTTTCTATACTTCCAGGTGTTTGGATTAGAATCAGTATATTTATTATAAGTATTTATTTGTTCCGATTACTTAAGAAAAAGGAATAACAGTCGGACCTCTATATAACGAAGTCGCTAAATCCCGGAAAAAAGTTCGTTATATGGAAAATTCGTTATATAGAGGTTCATCTTTTAATATACTTTATAAACCACATAAAACAAATTTTAAGTTCATAAACACTATATTATTAAAAAAAGTAATTATTCACCCTTTTTTTTAAAAATTAATATATGTTTATTTTATATATCTTACCCATCAAAAAAGAAAGAAAGGAAGAAAAAGTGCAAGGAAAACAAAAAAGTATGCCGAAGAATTCACTGTGTATTTTCAATATTAAGAAACTTTTATACTAAAATTAATGAATTTTAAGGAAATTTTCTCTCTAATTTAAAGCATACAAGAGTAATGGTAAATATACATAATTTTTTATAATTAGAATACGGGGACACACACACGGGACAACTCCACTGAGGGTGAAAGAGGATATCGAAGATGTTTCTAGTAAACTGGGCTATGGGGGTTGAAGGTTTCATTTCTTGGATGAAACGTCCAGAACTCTATTGCTCTCGGCGAGTTAGGATCTAATAAAACCAGTTCAAGATTAATGACCACCATAAACTGTATTAACCCTCTAAGCGATTTTCAAGTAAAGTCTTGCCATTCTGGAGATGCTTCGAAAATGCACCGCACGTATTTTTTTGCCTTCAGGTGGGGTTCTCTAAAGCGGTTGAGCCGTATTTTTAAGAATGCGGCTCGGCCGCTTTTGGGAATCTTGCTTGAAGGCAGAAAAAGCATCTCTGGAATGGCGGGATTTTACGTGCAGACCGCTTGGAGGGTTAAAGAGAGAATAACTTGAAATTTTTTCAGAAATACTTTAAAAAAAAGGGAGAACAAAAATTGAATCACAAATAAAAAGTTCGTTATATAGAAAATGCACTTCGCAATAGAGATGTTATTTTACGAAGAAAATCGTGAAATGTTCAAGGTTCCAGGAAAAAGTTCACTACATAAAAAAATTCGCAATATAGAGGTTCGTTATGTAGAGGTTCGACTGTATTTTGAAATTTCATCTTTGTTTTGAAAAAAAATCGCAATTATTTTTTTATACCTTTCATAATTGTCAGTTACCGTCACATCCGTTCATCATTGTGTATTAATAGGGAATTTATTATTTCAGTATTTTTATTATCAAGTTCCGCTTCCGTTTGAATCGAAATTTCCGTTTTCATTACTTCAAATTAAAAGAAGCTAAGGAAAAATCTAAAAGTAAATTGAAAATGAAGAAAAAAAAAATTTCGGAATGAAAAAAAAAAGTATTCGAGAAATATTAAAATCTTGCAAAAGTAAATTTATAGTGGAGCTATGTTTTAAACACCTATTATATAAAACAAAGTTGTGTCAAATTCATCGTCATCTTCAGCAATGGACCAGAAACTGAATTTATTTGTTACAAAATGCTTTCAAACATATAACGAAAAATTACATAAAACTAATTAATGTCTGATTGAAATGGAACTTGTAACATTGCCAATTCAGGCAATTTTTTATCTAATTCATCAATACAAACTTAGCATTCTATAGGAAAACTTATATTATTAGAAGTTTATGTAAGTAAAATAAAATCCTTTAACATTATAACTGGCTTCTTTTTGAGCTATTAAAAAAGATATCAATTTTATCTAGCTGGTATTGAGAATTGTAGGTGTTCTCTTTTTTTTTAATGATATACTATCAAGCCCTTTTTTACCATTCCCTTAAATTCAGTTTTTTTCATTCGGTTGAATATTATTTCTCATAAAATAAATGATCTGAGCTGAATTTATTTTTGTTTGTTGCAATATAATGGCTGATTGACGTTCCATTTTTCTTATATTAATGTTTGTTCTTGAAGAGCGAGATGAATTACGATGCTGTCAGAGATATGAAGATCCTGGATGCTGTGATTTCGGAAACTCTGCGTAAGCACCCGCCCATTTTAGTGTAAGCAATTACTTATATATAGTGTTTAATTGAAGAAGTTTTGATATGTAAACTTTTATCTCTCTCTCAAGCTTAATATATCTTTTTAAAACAATTTTGTGTAATGACAAATACGTTTAATCCTTTATATATATGTAAAGCATATTTTATTCCTTACTTCACATTCCTAAATTTTAATTTGTTCTTCCACTACTCAGATTTTATATGAACATCAAATCCATGCACGCAACACCTCTAAGACACCTCCTCTTATTCTATTTGCAGATGTAATTGATATCTGTGGGAACTATGTAATTCTATAAAAGTAGAAAGATTCCAATAATTCCAAGCTTAACCATTTTATCGGATATATTTAAGTATATAAACAGCATAAAGCTTTCAATTTTTTAAAGATAAATAAAATATTACTTTTTGCCTTTCAATTTAAAAAAAAATGATTTAAAGAAGTCAAAAACAACTATATTTTCGTTATTTATTGCTTCATGAATGCTGTAATTATTTCAACTGATTTTAAAAACCATCGGATTTTCATCGCAGCATATTTTGTAAATAAAATCCCTCTATATGTAGAAAATTTTTTTCGCATGCTGATATATAATAAATCTATTTATATATATCACTCACGAGAACAATAATAAAAAGTTGGTAAGTCACACATGTTCAGTATTACGTTTAAAAATTGAAGTACAAATTAAAATGCGGAGATGAAGACTTGAAATTTATTTTTTTTCTGCTTACAATATATAGAAAAAAAACTCCATGATACATATAAATTACAGTTTTACAATGTGCGCAATGAGTATGAACAGTTGTATCATTTGTGCAAGGTGGGGTTAATCTGCCATTAGGTAAAAGCCTAGTTTGTCCACTTAGTATAAATAAAAAGGAAGTGAAAGATCTTTGAACTAAATTAAACTACGATCTTCAAAAAGAACACTTTCACAAGATACGTGAAGAGTAAATTTTGGTCTACGTCAGTACTACACTACCTATTTAATTCCAGAGAAGGGGAAAATAAAGCTCTAGCAAGAAAATTGAGAAGATTGGAGGAAAAAATTCATTTTGAAATGTATTGCTTATTGAAAGCAAACATTCAAAAAAGGGTTGAAACATATGAATAATATGTTACGTTGCATTGAAAATACACGAAGAAGGAATGGTCAGAAAGTTATGTAAATTTCAGAGTAGACGCATCTCATTGAGTAATGCAAACGATCTAAAATGCTCGCTATCCTGCACACATTGGATAGAAAATGTGGAAAGGGACCTGCAGAACGGACAGTACTTTGTCTCAGGGGACGCGCATAATACCAAAGAATATTAGGTCGCCGCCAACGGAAGCAGTTTTAGCAAACAGGTGATCTTACGAGGGGTATAATTATTGGATTGAAAAGAGCAAGCGGGTCCATAAGTCAAATATCAGCTGATATCTATCTTGACGCGTCTTTGGTATACTAGTTGGGGCAAAGATCATTAGAACAAGGGATTACGGTACGTTTGTAGGATGCTGAGGTGCATCGTCGACACCCGTGGATTGACGCATCCATTGAAAAACGGTGGTGAGCCCGAAAGCCTCTTCTGCCGCCATTTTTAGCATGTGTAATACAATTGGAGTTCTTATATCGATTGTTGTTCTCGTTGTAACTGTCGATTGGTTGCTAACTCTAACAACCAACGTTAAGATAAATTTCCTTGATCCTATAGCACAGAGGACGTTTACGATGGTACCAGGCTCGATCGACGAGGACGACGGAATGGCTCAGGTTTGGGTTTTTAGGCCCGTTTTGCATCTGACGTAGTTACAGTTCAACACGATCGCTTTTGTGGAACGCCCGAACTCGCAACAAGACGGCATCCTGATTTGGGGGAACATCGTGTATGATAACAAGTCACATTGAGATTCGTATTTAGGTTACTATGATGACCCAGCAAAATACTGGGGTAATGTTCTGGAGCCATTGAACTCTTTCCTTCGGGAAGGGAAAAGGCTTTAATCATCTGGTATTGTTTTCTAGCATCAAGATAATTTCTGACTACACACTATAAACATCAGCCTACGTTCATTGCAAGATGCACAAACTCCTTTCTGGTCACTATTATTCCTTGTGATCTCTTCCTATTCGAGCAGATCTGGATAGTGATTAGATGTTGCTTGCATGTCCTGCCATCGTCGCTTTCAGAGGATGAACTATAGAAAATGGCTGACAGAAAATCGAGAATAATTCCTCAGGACGCCATTCCTACTCTCAGTGACTGTACTTAGAACCATCATGTATCATGATCCGCGGAGGCCTTACAACCTACTGAGCTGACGTAGCTCTCGCTGTTTGTTACAAGTATCATTTCAAAATAAGCATGGCTTACTGTTCGCTGCCCTATTTTTCGAACTTCACAGAGTTTTTTCACTTCCATTCCCCTCCTTCTCGGTGTTGCATTTTCAATGTCATGTAGTGCATTTGTTACTCTCCTTAAATACAATAACCTCTAAGCGATTATCTAAAGGTACTGACATATATTTATTTATGAAACTTATCGTTTATCCAATCATGCAAAAAAGGAAATAGATGTAATTAGATTTAGATTTAGATTACGATATACACTTAGATTTCGTATTTAAAATATAATACTAACTGATTAACAATAACTTTTAGTCCTAAGTTAGTTACTGTTTACCATCTGTTTGTTATAGAAGCAAGCAGACGAAGAAATTAAAATGAAGAAAGTATCCACTTAGGAAATGTTATTTATACCATGCATAAATATACAATTAAGAAGTGTATAGCAACTTAATATGTATCTACTTGTATTCTTCCACTTTTCCCTTAACTAAATATTAAATAAAAAGTGTGTGGGGAGATTTTGTTTTTGCCTCTTTAATGCCCCTTTTTCCAATAATGAAACAGAATACAACAACAAGTTGCTCTAAAATTTTTGATTGGTTTGATGTAAGAGCATAAGCATATTTTTCATCTTATTGACCAATGTGTTATTATAATTTATGTGTAATCAGAGAGAGAGAAAGAGGAATTGGTAAAATCACTGAAAATAGCGTCAACTTAACGCCCTATTTGTCTTTAGACTCGTACAGTGTACCCTAGATATCTTTGGAGCAGATTTGAGGGGTCAAACTAATACTTTAAAATAAAAGATAGTGAGTACAAATAAAATTCAGTCGCCTTTCCGGTGTAGTGGTTAGCGACACTGACTGCTGTGACGTAGAACCTGGGTTCAAATCCCGGAGAAGGCATAGATGATTGTAAATGTGTAGTGTCTTAGCGGCAGGGGGGCTACTCTAAGTAGCCGTCGAGCGGCAAGTCCTCTCGTCAAGTTGGAGGAAAGGGAAGAGAGGTGGGAGGCTCCTGACCCCCTAGAGTGTTTTCCCTCAAAATTGGGGTGGAACCGAGCTAAAACGTACTGTCAGAAGAATGGCAGTCAATTAATGGTATCGTTAGCTACTGCTAACGATAGGCGTACATATAGCCCTTTGCCGAGATGAATTTCTTTGTCCTCGATCTGACATCGTCAGACACACAGGTGGCATTAATAGCAACAACAACTAGCAATTCATGTGATTTTACGATACATTTTTTACGGTAATGCGATTACGTAATGATTCTTTTTATTTATACTGTTTTCCATTATGTGACTGATTTAAGAGATATGAATGAAAAATACAATGAAGAGGATCAAGGTAAGAAGTACTCTGATGGTTAATTTCATATTTAAAATTTTGTAACTGAATGTTTCAGGGCCGAGAGAGCAGCTACGGAAGACTACGTACTCGGTGATACCGGAGTAACGGTTGAGAAGGGCATGAGAGTCATCATTCCTATTTATACCATGCATTACGATTCAGACTTCTTCCAGGACCCAGAGACCTTTAATCCAGAGAGGTAATCATTTATTTTTCCTTTGTGAGATAGTTTAGAAATCTAAAACGAAAAATTATTTCCGACATCGAACCTTTGACATTTTTTGTGTGCTTTTTCCCCTTCGTATTTGATATTTTTTTGTCCAAGCTGGACTGGTTTTGTGTCAATACATTGTATAAAAACTGCTAGTAAAGAAAAGAAGACGGGTTAAGTAACTGTAAATAGCATTTAGATGACTGGACGACATTTGAGTAGCTATTTCGAATATCTCAAGCTTTAATGTTGCTCGAAAGATTTCTGTACTTAGTCAAATATAACGTTTAATAGTTCTCTTATTCAAAGTTAGTTGTGATTTACTCGTTGAGCAATGATAAATACCCATCCTAAGTCTCATTAGAAATAAAATTTTAAAAAAATGCTGAAAAGGTGTACCAACAATTGAAATTTATCGTCGAATTCAAACTGTGTGCGGGGAAGCATGTTTCAAACGGATCACTGAGTTCTTGTGGTGTACCCACAAAATACGACGGATTTTCCTCGCCCTGAACCTATTCGATACAAAAAGCAATTTTTTGTACAGACCTATCGTAGAAGGTAGGTAAATATTCGCATTCTCAACTGTTATGAGCATTACCATGAGATTCATACAGGCGATCCTGCACAAAGATCTGAAGCATTGGAAAATTTGTACACAATGGATAACCCTACACTTTCGCAACGGCGATCAAAAACTTGCTTAGAAATCTGACCCAAAACGTATCCGCTATAACATTAATAGACCCTACGTATAAAAATATGTTTAACTGGGCCTATACAGCCAAAACTGATGTCCGGGCCTTTTTACTATACCGAACTCATCGTTTTTGTTGCTGGAAAGAAATAGAGTTACCGCGTTTCATCCATAACCCCTGTGTGCTTTAAGAATGGACTCCTATCCTTCTGGTATTGGATCAGATTTCTAAGCATGTTTCTGATCGTTGCGGAAGTGCAGGGTTATCCATCGTGTACAAATTTTCCGATGCTCCAGATCTATGTGCAGGATCGCAATGAAAGAACACAATGATCCATTTGAAACATTCTTGCCCACACACTGTTTGCAATTCGACGATAAATTTCAATTGTTGGCACACCTTTTCAGCATTTTTGTCCTTTGTGATGGGGCTGCGGATTGCTATTTATCATTGCAGACATTTCCCGGGAGCTGGTATCACTTTTTAGTGTGGCATCATATAGGTGGATATCAATTGCCACAATGTAATTTTAACATCCAGTTTTCTCCCCAGAGAGAGGCTCCTGAGCTCTGACAATGCGAAATTGCCGAGAACACCAAAACCAAACAGACACTCTAGGGATCTTTAACATGTCGCATAATTATACTACATGGACGCTGTTGATATTTTGCAGCATGAAAATCTATCAACTAGGGCCGAGGTTGAACCCTCAAACTTGGACGTACAAGGCCAGCGCCAATCCAACTACTCCACCTAACCGGCAACTTTAAGCATAAAAAGGGAATAATGCCATGCTATACTTGATTAGAAGCACCCATCACATATTTTTGGTGTTAAAAATTGTTGAATGTAGCAATGTTGTGTCTGAGAAATTTCACATGTTCTGCGTAGTTTCGTCACATCGCAGACCGGCTACGCTCCCAACTTCGGGCTGAATGCAGCCTTTTTCGTCATCACAAAATTTCCTAACGCTTAATTCTTTTAATCTAATTGGCCCCCTATTTCCCATATAATACCACTCGAGAACATTGAAACTTGGTATGTTCGCGTTTATCGGGTCTTACAAAAGAACGGAAATTAACTACTACAGAATCAACTATGTCTCCTTCCATGACACCCGAAAATTCTACTGTTTCATTTTTTGTATTATAATGGAATAAGGTATTGTTTTAGAACGCTGTTGCTTTTATAAATTACTTTTCCTTATTCTGTTGAATCATTCCTTTTTTTTTAAGTCAAATCTTCAAAAATAAATAAATTAATGTCGAATTATAGAATTACAGATTTTGCAGGGGGTTTTTTTTTGGAGGGGGGCAGTCTTTGTAAAATGTTCTGTATTTCTACCTATAATGAAACGAATTAGTATATTGTGACTGAGTAATATTTCTTCTTGTTCGTTACTTAAGTATGTGATACCCCCTGCCTGGGGGTATCATCCCTTCATCCACGCAACCTAGATTTGTAGACAAATGATTGGCCACTCGAGCTTTCCATAATAAACCTAATTTATTACGTCTCAAAGTATACTAATCAATGCAACACAAGTCTTATAGAAGAAAACGATCTGGAATGATACGACGTAATTATCATTACTAAGTTAAAATAGCGCCTGAAATCCTACTCACTATGTTTATGGTAAATTAACCTCCGAATATTTATCTACAGTAGATTTCTTACCATGCTAGAGTCCGTTCTATAATTAAACTTTAATAATCAATCTCTTACCAATATTACACGGCGATCAGCAACCAAGTTTTATATCTTCCTCTTTTCTTCTATTCTTTTAATATTAATTTTCTATATATATTATTATCGGACTAGATACAGCTTTTATTCAACTTTCCGGCTTCTAGCCGACTCCTATATGACTCCTTTATATTTCCTACGTGACTCTTATATGACTTACTCGCGAATGCAAGAGCTCCAATATATGTATTCATTCACTAATCTGCATATCGCGTTTTCTTCTTGAGAAGGTTGGATTGAAATTCCATTTTGGACCCAAAGATTCCCCAAGAGGATTGGTTAGAAGGCGTGATAAAGCCCCGTCACAACTATATATGTATTGCATCTAATCCATCTCAACATATTGACGAAGAATTATGGCTGTAGCTGCTTCTAATGGACCAACATAGCATATGGAGAGTTTCTCTTATGATCGATTATAAAAAGAAAACGTATTTTTGTTTGAAATGGCTTCTAGAACTTGAGTTTTAGGAGATATAATAGTTGTGTTGAAGTAAAAGAAGATATAAATTGTTTTTAGTGAAAAAACATAATAGCGGATATTGTGATCAGAGACGAGATACGTATTTTTTGTTGATCAATCCCAATTTTTTTTTTTTTCACAAACGTTACGCGAATTTTCCGATAAATTTATCGCTTCTTATTTTAAACGCAAATTAAATCATAAGTTTATTTTATTTTTCTTACAATATCTAATTAACAATGAAGAAAAAGAAAAGAAACAGTTTTTTAAGGTTACCAACATTTAACATTTGTAACGCCCGCTATTATTCCAAAACTGAAATGTAGATGCCACCACGTTATGATAATAGTTGCAACAGTAGCGTGGACTTGCAACATACTGCGTTTTCCGTCAAAGAGGGCTTGGATTCCAATCAGTGAGGTCTCTCAGCTTGCAGTCCAATCCTGGATTATATTCAAGCTAACTGGCTTTAATTTGATCTTCAAAATGTTTTCTTGTAATTGTCTTATAACAGGGGTGGGCAGACTTTTCCAGGGTGCGCGCGCGCGCGGGCTACTTTTAACTTTTTCATGGTGTTGCGGTCCACCTTGTGGTGTAGGTGTAGTGAGCTATAAAAGAAAATATACATGGCAGTCGAACCTCCATTTTACGAACCTCTTTTTTACGAATTTCTCTACTTAGCAAACTTTTTCCTGGAACCAAGAACATTTTACGATTTTCATCGCAAAATAACCTCCAAATTGAGAAGCGCATTTCCTATTCAACGAAGTGCATTTACTATTCTCTTAGAATTCGCTTTCTGTCCTCCGTATTTTTTAAAATACCGTATTTACTCGAATCTAAGTCGCAGCTTTTCTCCAATGTTAATACAACTGAAAATCGGCCGCTAAGGGAAACAAAATTTGTTGAATGGGGTTTTTAGAGCAATTACAGCTTCATGCATGTATTTAAAAGTTTATAATACTGATAAAATAACTAATTATTCCCTTATTATTTTTCCTTTTAAATTTATTTTAATTTCATAAAATTTGATATCGATAAACCATTTTACACTATTTTTCAATTTTCACAAACTCTTGCTGAGAATTTGTGGCACTACATAGAATCGATGGCGGTTTAGATTCGAATAAATACTGTTTTCTAGACCTTCGTATGATGGAATGATTATTAGCTTTTAGTGATAGCGGTCACCCCAAAATGTCTTGGCGGTCCACCGGTTGATCGCGATCGACTTAATGCCCACCCCGGTCTTATAATGTCAAAAAGTATCTGTCCTTTGTAACTGTGATTTTCTAAGTTTGTGATAGCCTCCCACTAGGGGAAGCCATTTCTTCATCTACTCGACCTAGATTTGTAGGAGGTAAGGATTGATGACCCAAGCTAGCCATAATAAAACCAATTTATTATTATCAAATATAATAATCAAAGACAATCTTACTCTAGGAAGGAAATCAAGAGTGATATAACGCAGCTCTAAATCTTATGTGAATAAGCGCCTGAAATCCTAACTGCTTAACTTTAAGTAAAGTTATCCTATGAATCCTAACTTCCTTAATTTATTTGAACAGCTAACGCCCGCTCTATAATTACGCTTCTAAGTTCAGATCCTTACCATAACCTCACGGCGTTCAGCAACTCAGCTTCCTTTCCTCCTTCTTATTCACGATTACTAAACCTCCACTATATATCTACTAAACTAATCTGCATATCAAGGTTTCTTCTTGAGAGGGTTAACTGTGAAATAATTCAATTGATGGCCCCAAAGATTCCCCAAGAGGATTAGTTGAAAAACTCCGTAAAGCCTTTTCACGAGTTATTAAATGTATTATTTTACCTAGAGATTTTGTTCATAGCTTCTACTCTTAATCCAGTAATCACATAAATAACGGTTAAAAATTCGTACATAAATTAACAAATAAAATCAGTGTAAATTCTCAGAAAGAATATTTATAAGAAATTTTAATATGGATATTATATAAAAAAATGAAACTAAGTAAATAACTAAAACTGTAAATTATAGTTATAATTTTTTGTGTCAAATCAATTTAGATACACCACGAAATTGAAAGATAATTTCTTTTCATACTGTTATTATATCTATGGTTGATTTCTCGTTTTATTCTTAAGTTAAAAAAACTTTTTAAAGTTTTTTTACTCTTTAGATTCATGGATGGGTATGAACCGAAGCATCCACAGTACGCCTACCTGCCTTTCGGTGCGGGGCCGAGAAACTGTCTGGGCATGCGCTTCGCACTTCTCGAGATCAAAATGTGCATCACCAACATCCTGCGCCACTACAGGATCAAGCCTCTACCCACCACCAAAGTAAGATAACTTTGAGAAATGTGCATATAATTTCGATATTAAGAAATTGTTTCTTCAATAGTGTTTTGAGGTGGAATTAAGGTTCGCAGATTTAGAAATGATGCATTGAAATTACATCACAGCCAAATTTACCTTTAACCCCTTGCATACTAGAATGCGCTTACTAGTATCCCCAGAAATCCCAGATTTTTGGGGATACTGACCTTGACATTACGACACACACATCTCATTTTTCCTTTTGACTGTGACTAAGGTGCACATTCGTTCATGTTTCGTTTCACTTTCTCAAGTTTGTCATAACTATTTTTGTTTATTTTTACATTTTCTTGCCAATATGGCTTCGTCGTTGGTTTTGATCGAAAGTGTTAATGAATGAGAATATTTACTGGAAACCGATTAATACACCATTGACCCTGATACGGATTTATCTATTTGTGGTGAAGAAAATGAAGAAATGGAACAAAAATTTAAATAAACGCTTGTATAACGCATGTGGAGAAGCTTTTTGTTCTAAGGAACATTTCAGTTAATTTCACAACGATTTTTAATTTGGATTTTTATGTTCTTATTTTTTTAAAAAATTTCTTAATCCAGACATTTTCTAACTTAACTTTTGTAATTTTATGCTATTCCAATAAAAGAAAATCTGCCTTATAATCACAGTGACGTAACTGAGAACATTTGGGATCTCTCGCAAAGTCAAGTTTTGGGTCCCGAAGTTGGATTTGTCAAAGAGGGGGTACTAGGCGGCAGCCAAACTTTTGGTTCCCTAGAGCCCTGCCCCCCCACGTGAGTGAAAGGATATTAACGTTGCCCTGTTCAGCTACACGAGGGCTTTTTGGCTACGGACCTCGCCATTTTGAACCATGGTCAAGTGAAGAGGACGACATCTGAGCTGGCACCTCCCTCTCCTAACTACCACATTATACCTTCGAGAGAACGTTTAAGTTCTCGACAGATTTAACGTGCATCGCTCTCTTACACGGTGGGTCTTTAGTGGTACTGGCCTCGAACTCATGACATGCCAGTCATGATCCGATACCTTGACCACTGAGTTACCGCATCCCCAGCCCTCCCCCACGGGGGTGTACGTTACGCCACTGATTATAATGTTTCCACAGTGCTGTGTGTGGTTACACTGGTTGTACACTAAAACAAGCCATGTATCCACTAGTTGCTCTGTGGTACTCAAGGGGTTAAATGCTAAGGACATTGAATCCTAAATAATTTAACATGCAGCAGCCCTACTACATGGGATGCCTTCTTAGTTAAAACAGATTTGAACATGTGGCTCGACTGAATCATTGACGACTACGAGCTCGGGATCTTGATCACTTGACTATTATGACACAATCTAATCAATCTTAGGGCAATACGATCTTGGTTTCCTTATTTCATGTCCTACGACCATAATACCTCTTATTTCATGTGATTCAGTTGTTTACATTTTATGATTTACTGCCTCAAGTTATTAATGCCTTATCTGAAACAGTAAAAGTATCTTTAAATAAATAACAGGGCTCAGATACTTTAAGGCAGCATGGAGAATTGTAACTGTCTTCAAGTAAATACGGTTGCGTTCTTCGAACAATTCAGGAGCATGAAAGCTCACTTATCATGTTCAATGGTCGTGGTCATAGTCAATGTAAATGGTCAACAGCTTCCAAGTTGTGACGTTTATACGGTTCCGCCAAAGGCACCATGCAAGATAAAGAAGAATATTTTCCTTTGGCAGAGCTTCAAGTTTTTCTTTAATGGGGAAATTAAGAGTGGAGGAGGAGGAAACGGAGGTCAGAAATTTCCCTAGTCATTTGACCAAGAATCTTTAAATTTCAGGTTCGTTACGCATAGAGATCTCCCATAGATTCTGCAATAATCCTTATACGTAATCAAATGTCTCAAAAGATCCGAGGAAAGTTCACCAACATTTGTCATCATATTCTGTAAATTAAATTTTGATTTGAATAGTGCTTTTTTTTTTCTCTTCAGGAAATTCCACTAGGGTTTTCAATCCCAGGATTAGCATTGGACTATTTATAAAAAATAGTTATACATTGGCATAGTTAAAATTACACAATAAAACTGAAAACATATTTAAAAAGTTGGTTTAATATTATTCTAAAAAAAACAGCTCGTCCAGCATTTTATCTTTCAAATGGCTTCTTATTTTTGTTACAAATTGTCCTGCTGAAGAAATGCTCGTTCAGCCTCGGTAGTAGTAGACTTTATCATTAAATAGGCGTATATTCTTTCCAGTAGTAATCTCGAATTTTACATTTTCAAAAACAGGCATTTCTTTTTGAATTCTTGATGACAGTCTCAAATCTAATAGGCTACATTGGGGCATGTTCTCTTTGATAACTTTATGTAGTTCTTTTGCTGCACTTAATGGATTTTGTGTACAAATTGATTCAATTATTGAATCAGAATGTGAATCCATTTCAAGTGTCACGTCATTTGAAATAGAAGATCCATTTGCATGAACTGTAAGTAACACAGTGGGATTTGAAGCGTCAAGTCTTTTAAAAAAGTTCAATATTAATTTACGGCATTTAATTGAGGAGGAAACTTTAACAAATCTATTCGCAAGACGTTGTTTATATCATTGTGTAAGTATTGCAGAAAATCACTTAGATCTGTACGACGTTCTGCCATACGAGAAATGAGAGATGCATATACTTTTTTATTTATAGCAATGTTTGCATTTTAAGCTTCTTTAGCATAAAATTTATTGTTATGTCTGCTGTAAACAGATTGCTATCTCAATGGCAGTGTGCTTCAAAGTACAAGATCAGTAATTATACCAAACAACATATGGATATCGAGATAAATCAAGTGATTTATCTGTATTTCTTATGTCTATTAATGCCTTTTGTATTAAATTTTTCAGTATATAGAAACGTTATACCATTAAAAAAACATAATTCAGGCAAAAATTTAATCCAGAGATTAGTTATTTTAATCCCAGGATTTCGGTACTTAAAGAAATATCGGGATTTCGGAATCCCGTGGCTGAAAATTCTAAAATCCACGCTCCTAGATCTACTATACTATCATGCAATTTTGAAAGAATTAAAAAAAACTGATCAATACTTATTATGCACTTTTTAATTTGTTCAAGATCGTTTATAGTTATCTTTTTCACTAGGTCCCTTTGGAATACAAAAAGACTGTATTTTTCCTCACTGTGACCGAGATGCCACTCAATTTTGAGAAAAGAACCGATGTCAAATGAAACTAGGAGGCCACAATTAGCGTTATCCTGCATAGCAGCTATTTTTCTTATATGTTCTTGTACTAATCTGTATACATCATATTGTTATATTTTTATAATTTGTTTATGTTTTTAAAGATCATTTCTTATCCGGCCACATACTCATATACTCAGAAAAGGAACTGTACACAATTAATAAAATCGATTATTTTATTTTTTACTGAATGTGTTTTTGAATGGCCTATTTCAGTCCGATTCAAAGATCCGTGTGCAACATTTTATACGCCTCGTTATTTTGAATCACGGTCAGATGGCAAGGTCGATACCGATGCTGAAATTCCGCTTACATAACCAACATTGTGTCAAAGTAAGCCTGGACAGATATATCGTACATCAACATCAAGAGACGACGAATCTTCAGTAAAAAATGGAATTTTGACTAGTGGCTCAACTACAGCATCACTAACTAGAGTCATGGTCATTAACATTGATGCCATGGTCACATTCGGCTAAAGGGCCAAGATCTTTTTTTTTCCAAATGCTTTTCTTTTACTAATACTACTAAAATCTTTACCTTTTACCTTTCAAAGTAAATTCCCCTAGAGGTGTTCTTGAAACATGATTTTCAGTATTATTAGTCATTAAAAACGGGAACTCGTAAATATAGCTACATCATTAGCTACTGTGACCACACAAATTTTATAATTTTGCGATGATTTTTTCACTAATGTCATCTTAGCCATACTGTTAATTGCAGTCACAAGTCGGACAAAAACATTTACTAGTTTACACTATTTCAAAAAATGAACCATTTAGACAATTCTAAAATGGTACAACACTTCCTTCATTTCTATCCATAACAATCATTGCCATTTTGTTTGTTTTTTACAAAATGACTTCATTTTATAAAATTGAATCTGATTCAAACTAAACAATAAATTTAAAAATAAAACAAAAATTAATTTTTTGCAACACTTCAATCAAGTATTTGACTTCTACATGTGAATGCGGGCTCTGCATCTTTTTAAAAATGACCATTTTGTGAGTCGGAAGAAATTAGCTGAGTTTATTTCCTCCACTGCTTCAACAATCCTTCGCCGCAGTTTGTTCACATTTTCGACCATTTTAAATCAAAATTTTTCTTTTATTCAGCCCCAATAAAAGAAATATACCGGTCTAAAATCTTTTGAATGAGTTGACCATTAAATTGAACTATGACGTCCAATCCACCTTCCGGGATATTCCATGTCCAAATACTCCCACACGGGACACATAATGCGCCGGGTATCCATCTTGTTGAAACCACATGTCCCAGTAGATGTTGAGTGGCACATCTTCCAACAGGTCTGACAAACTGTTTCGGGGGGAAATTCAGGCAGCTGTCTCCATTTAAAGTTTTATGTAACTTAAACGGTCCATTTATTTTTCCGTTTAATATTCCGATCCCCATGTTAACTTTAAATTGAAATTGAGATCGGTCATCACTCATTGTTTTTCCAAGTGCTTTGCATCTAAGGTATGTAAATTTAAATATCCATTGCTTTTAAGTGTGGATTCTTCAGTACGCAATATTTTGCTCAGGAATTCCATGTCTTCACAATTTTTCGCCACCACTTTTCAGCAAAAGCTCAAGGTTCATGTTGTAGTCACAAGATAGAAGATTTTGTGCATAATGCACATTAAATAGATGAAATTTTGTGTTTTAAATACACCACAAACAATACTTTTCGATACTCCGATAGTTCTTTTTCAATTTAACGCATCGAAGTATTGGGAAAGTGTTCAACTTCATCCAGAATGATGTCATCGTCATATTTCTGAGATCTTCCACCAGACGTACGAAAACTAGGTAAGCGTAACACACTTTAACACAATTTGAGTTCTACATTGAGTCAAGTCTGAAACTGAATTGAAACAGGATGAGTCAAGAAAAATGAGAGCTTTAAAAATAAAAAATAAAAAGACACATGGACATAAAAAAAAATTATTTTTCTATATATATCAAAATACTGTTCATTTAAATTAAATGTGACATTCCTTATGAAATTAAAGAGGGTTGTAATTCTAGAAATATACTATATTTTTTTTCAAAAGCTTGGGATAATACCTCGAATAAAGGACTTCAAAACATTAAAATATTGCATACGTACATTTCAAGTATCTTCGTAATTAAAAGGGTGCGCGTTCTACGACGAATATACCTAAAAGTTAAAAAATGCAGCTGGAAAGTATGGGTACGTATTATAAGCCGGATTTTACGGTAACTAAATATTTTTAAAATCATGTTTTCTTTATTGTATGATATTTATATGGAGAAGTTTAAACAAATCATTAATTTGTCTTCAGTCGTCTCCGAAATATTTTTCCGATGACAAAGTGCTAAAGGGCTTCCAATTCCTTACATTTTATAAATATATACTTTATATAAAATTTCTGAAAAGACGTTATTAATATGAATTTTTTAAACTAAACAATATAAAATATTTATTTTTTTACCTTCAATACTTTAAAACAATCTAAAATGTCTAAATGCATTGTTTTCAATAAAATAGTATTGTTAAATACATATTAACAATGAGAAGAACGAACAATATTTGGTCATTTGTTAGTTAGCGAGCTAACTGTGTGGTTGGAATTTTTACTCTTGTAAATTGAGTGCTTTTACTTATTCTTCAGAAAAGTTTTTGCTTAAAAAAGTGAAAATGTTTACAGCAACTTTATTATTTTTTTCATTATGGGGTATTTCCTTTGCTGCATTTATCAAATATTGTTCAACTGGGATATGCACTATTTTGTGCCTTTGTTAATGCACGTACTTTACTATTTGTTTCTGTTTTTGGATCGAATATTCCATTCTGAACAAAAAACAACTGACATTTCTATTTTAAATGCTGAAACTTCTCTCAGACATAGTGAGAACAACTTAAGGCTGTTTTCGGTTAATGTTAAAGAATAGGACCCAAATTTGGAATATTTTTTCAGATATAAAAGAAATGAAAAATTAATACGATATTCTGGCTTCACTATCCTTTAGAAAACAGCATTTTTTTTATCGTAATTCCCTCTTCTAACCGAGTTAATTCATTTTTTCTGGTATAAAATGTGTTTCGCGTTTTTTTCTTCTATACCATAATGTTAAATGCCTTCACGTATTAAAATGAAAAAGAAAGTATTCATGGAATATTTTGAAATTTTTAAAAACACTATATTGTTAACAGAGGTACGGGTTACAATATTGCAAATTTCCATGAAAATTGGGTCATTTTTCTGTCTGAAAATGTGCTTCGCGTTTAGTTAGAACTCTCGTACTTTTACCGAAAACAGCCTTAAGGGTTCAAGAATGGATTAACAATTTGTGTCTGGAAGATAATTCACGTGAGAATATTTATGAAGAAAATGGCAATG
>BMAV01022374.1:17669-29883 GCA_019973955.1 Trichonephila inaurata madagascariensis
TCTTGTGACGGTAGCGATCGGAAGTAACCATTACCGTTAGCTTATCTTCATCAAAATAAGGACCTCACACACACCAAATTCAGCAACAGGGCACGAAACTGTCACACAAAGGCGGCGAAGTAGTCGTTGGTGAATCAGCTTAGCTTTTTCTGCTGCCTAGTAGCGGAAATTTTGTTTATTTGCAGTGTCTAACAAGTGGGAGAGGACCTCATTAGACGAAATCATAACAGTGCCAGGGGGAATGTTCTGAATAATTTCTTAACACGCACTTCTGCGAGTTTCAAAATCTCTCACTTAATTCATGAGTAACCATCATTTTGTACGAGTGCATGTAAAGATCTTGTGCACTTCTTTTTACGCTTCTTTTAGACAATCCGAGGGGAGCTGCGTGTTTAAACCTTTATCTATCGACGGTACATATAAGTACCACACAATTTAAAGTTACATAGAATAACCATTTTTACGAATAATCTGAAAATTCTTAAAGGAATATTCTTTTAAATCCACTCTTCCAAGATATATCACAGCACGGGTTCTATGATGAGTATTTTAGTGGCGAAGGAAAATAGTTTTACAGCAGAAATTACGTTATATCAGATGACGGGCGTTTTCAGTGGATTGCGGAGATTGTCATTTTTGTTCCGAAAATGTAGTTAATGTCAAAAGGTAAGTGCCTTATTTTTATCTGTTTATTAAGACCTTAGAAAACTATATGACTATTTATTTTAAGTTAACAGTAAATATAATTAATTTTACAGTTGAATATCTTTAATTAATTAACTAGCTTTAACGGATTAAATTTCCCAAAGTGAAGTATTCTTTTTTTTTTGTACATCCCTTAAATTTCAATGTAGATTCAAAAACAAATATTGTATGAAAAAAAACTGCATTAAATCATAATGCGATAGATAAAGGGTTAAGTGCTGATCGCTTTGGAGATGGCTCGATAGAAGCTACGGCTCAAGGTCGGCCAAGCAATTTCCTTTTTAGTGCAGAACCAGTTGCTCTAAAGTTTGCTACTCAAACATGAATAATTTTTTTGTATTCTGGACATGATCATGATGGCCAAGTTGGAACCAAATGTAAAATGCTCGCTGAGTAGTAATCACAGAACCATCATTCGGAATATACTCCCCCAGAACAAATGAGCAATACTCACCGTGCCACGCCATTGCGACTACCGCAAATTGCATGTATACCGCTAGCGATGCGGATCCCCACACAAGGCCCTCTTGAAGTAGAGGATGTCTATTTGCCGGAATCTGGTTTTTAGTATTATTCAAACTATATGTAAAATAGATTTTTTTTTATTTGTAAAAATTGACAAAGGACTCATTGGACATGCAGTGAATATCTTAAACGAGTATGTTGTGTGTATGGAATTATTCTGAAAAAAATATTTGAAGAACTTGAAAAAAAAATGTATCTTTTGGACACTCATATCGAAAACTTTAAAAGATTTTTTTTCCAAGTGTTCAAACTGATTTTATTTTATACAAAATAACTTATGGTAAAAATATCTATTGAATCAGCTTGAAAGAAACAGGAATAAAACTGACATAACTGACATCTAAGAACAGTAAATCGTTTCATGTTTTACGAGTTTTTACATTTCCAAACTCGGTAAAATAGTTGCTAGAATCCTCTTTTTACCTTAACCAGATCTATTTTATTTTATTTTTATTTCATCTACTGTGCAGTCCTTCAATAAAAAAATAAGGTCCAGTAGTTTTTTCAAATATAAGAATTTTTAGGAGGTCTACAATAATAGCTATGGAAGAAAAAAAACTTTTAAAATAATATCATCAGAGAGAGATTCGAGCCTCAAACTTGAAGGTGACACATGGACAAAGAAATTCCGTTTTATATATTTGTTCTTTGTCTGAAGAGAACCTCAGTTTAGATAAACAAGTGTAGTTTAAATATTATTTTTAAAGATGCTTTATTTCGATATTTTTTTTTCTTTTTCTCCTCCAAATAGTTTAAGTATATGGACTTAAAAAGATAATTGCAGTTCATATGCTCTCAATTAATAATTGTTATGCTTTAGGACTTAAACCCGAATATTTTCATATATTTCTTTGATTTGTACTTTTATAAATAAAAATAATGCTTGATTTAATATTGGCATTAAATACATCTTTAAACTTTATTAGAATTATTAGTTATTTTTTTTCTAATTTTTCTAATAACTTTTTTATTATTTTAACTTCTTAATGTATTCCAAATATTTAAAAATTAATAATCCTTGCTATTAAAGTATATTAATTAAATAAGTCATGAAATCCTTTACCAAGTGATACTAACTTTAGGATGTATATACTCTTATGAAAACTAAAGATTAAAAAGATTTAAAACAACGCTTAGCAATCCTTTTACTAATAATGTGATGTAATTCCTTACTGATACTAATTTCTCCTCACATATCAGCATTTATGGCATGCACTTAAATAATAATAAAAAAAGCATTTTCTTTTCCTACAACATACAGTGGTGGCCAAAATTGGGGACACTTTTTTAAATTGTTATGTTTTTTAAGTTTGTATGCTTATAGAACATTTTAATTTGCACAAAATGCTATTAAAATAAATTAATTAAATAAGTCATGGAATCCTTTACAAAGTAATACTAACTTTGGGATGTATATGCTCTTATGAAAACTAAAGATTAAAAAAATTTAAAACAACGCTTAGCATTCCTTTTACTAATAATGTGATGGAATTCCTTACTAATACTAATTTCTCCTCACATATAATCATTTATGGCATGCACTTTAATAATAAAAAAAAAGCATTTTCTTTTCCTACAACATACAGTGGTGGCTAAAATTGGGGACACTTTTTTAAATTGTTATGTTTTTTAAGTTTGTATGCTTATAGAACATTTTAATTTGCACAAAATGCTAAGTAATTTATATCATTTTAAAGAGAATTTAATACCGAACTCGATATAAAAAAGAGAATTTAAATATTTGAAATGCAAAAAGAGTTATACTGCGTTAACTTTCGATATACATTGGATACTGATGATAGCAGTGAGTTATCAGAGCGTAGTGAGGTTGCGTTTATTCTTTATTACAGCTTCGAATCGATGTTTCATCGAGCTGAACATAGTAGTAAGCTCTTCCTTTGTTATTACATAATGACAGGAAACAATTACATCCTCAATTGGCTCCTTTTTATTTCATGTGTACCTCATTCGAACAAGAGTTTTCAAACGGTGCTACAAGTTTTCGATAGGATCGAGATCAGGACGGTTTCCTGGACAGGATAAGAATGATATTTAGTCAAAAAGCAATGACATTAAATAAAAGAGTAGATTGTACACATGTGTGACTAGAAAACTGTATTTTCTTTGTTAAAATTACATAACAAGTGGGTAGTTCAGTGACTACATTCGCAGACTGAACGTTTTGTTTAAGATGTCAGGAGACTAATTCAATAAATAAAAGCAGGAAGAAACCGAAAAAGGTGCACCACATCTGTTGATGACAGAAGAATAAAAATACTATGTTTCAGAGATAAAAGAATTTCATGGACATCCATCAGAAGTGATCTGAGTAAGGCTGGTGGTTCTGTCAGTTCAAAAACAACCAGGAGTAGATTAGCAGAAGTAAGACTAAAAGGTAGAATTCCACGAAAAAAGCCTTATCTCAATTTACAGCTGCACTTAAAGGGACTATAGTGGCAATGGAACACATTAATTGGACACATTTTTTTTCTCAAGTTATATGGAGGGAGGAAACTAAAATATCATTTTCCAGTAGTGATAGCCTAAAATATGTAAGACGTAGAAACCAGAAACGCTACATCCTGACTGCATCCAGGCAACTGTGAAATACCCACGTAGTTTTATTATTTAGTCATGCATATCATCAGATGGTATTGATCGCATTCATGTCATCAATGGAACGCTGAATGTCATAAAATTCATTGATTCCATTCCAGAACCCAAACTTCTACCTTCCAACAGGAATCTATTTACCAACATTGCTTCATTTATTTTTCAGAAAGATTCTGCTCCTTGCCACACAGTAAAGTAATTGGAAGACTGGTACCGCTCTAAGATTATTGCGTTGTTGTGTTGGCTAGGAAATAGTCCTAACCTCGATCCTATCGAAAACTTGTGGCACCGTTTGAAAACTCTTGTCCGAATGAGGTACACATGAAATAAAAAGGACCCAATTGAGGATATAATTGTTTCCTGTCATCATGTAATAACAAATAGCTTAATACTGTTTTCAGCTCAACGAAACATCAATTTGAAGCTGTAATAAAGAATAAACACAATTTCTCTAAGCTCTGATAACTCACTGCTATCATCATTATCCAACGTATATCGAATATTATCGCAGCATAAATTTTTGTGTTGCAAATAACAAAATTTTATTTTTTATATTGAATTTATTATTAAATTCTCTTTAAAATGATATAAAATACTTAGCATTTTGTGCAACATAAAATTTTCTATAAGCATACAAACTCAAAAAACCTTACAATTTAAAAAAGTTTCCTCAATTTTGGCCATCACTGTGTGTATTCTCATTTTTTTATTCAATGGGTCTTGTAAGTAAATATTAACTGTGTGTATATAAATTATCTTTAATTATTATATACCAGAAAAATCCTCTTTCAAGTTGGTAAAATATAATTATCCATTGAGTTTTGAAAGGAAAGTAGTTGCATAAAATTAAATTAGGCATATTTATTTCCATAAAATAACATTATTATACATTAGTAACATTACTTTACATTATTTAAAGCATTACATTGCGAATGGTATAACTTTTCAGGAAAAAAATTCGGAATATGTATTTTTAAACATTGTGAATGCATACTTTTTTTAAAAATTAAGTTATAGTATAAATAAGTGCATATGTAAAATAATAAGAATATTTCAAAATATATTAGGAGCAATGATGGTATAAATACGGAAAATTTTCTTGCTTGTAACAGTATAAATCCAGTATTCTTATTTAATGGTGCTGATGCAAAGAAATCAACAATTAATGTACTTCCGTGTTTAAGGATGAGATCCTTTTCACTTTAAGTCAGTTGTCTGTGAAATAGTATTGATCAATAAATTAAGTCAATTCCTACTTAGGTCAACAACGAAAAAGTTTCTTTTTTAATTACTTTTTATTAAATAGTTACAATTATTATAAATATGTATACACATAAGATAGAATCACAATATTAAGTGACAAAATAGAAAACCATTTTCCATTTTCCTTTCTATATAGGGAGATGGAATATTTCTTGTGTTTGTTTGTTACTACTTTGTTCTTGTGTATGTTATTTCTATAAAAAACAACTTGTTATATTTAAGGAAGTAGATGTTAAACAGTAATGTGCTATGTATTTTGTTTGTTTACTTTCAGTAAATTAATGATTTTTTAAAATCATCTTTTGTTTTTGACTCTTCAATATGTTCACGCCCCCAAGGGGGGGGCACAGTTTGAGGAACGCTAACACAAATACATAGCACATTACTGTTTCACATCTACTTCCTTAAATATAACAAGTTGTTTTTTATAGAAATAACATACAATTACATTTAGTTCTCCTGGTCTGTTTTAATATTTCTAAAAAACATTTACAGCTATGTAATACATTTTAAAACTATATGTATGTCCTCATATATTCTTTAATATTTATATATTAATAAAAAAATATTGTAAACTATATAAAGACATTTAGAAAATAATGGATAGTATTTTTTACGGGAGTGTTTGACAAAACGCATTTAATTTTCGAATAGAAGAAGATACTTTCATATATCGACTGTAAAAATGTTCTATAGAAGTGGAATTTGTTGACCGTACGGAAGAAGGAACATTTTGTGAAGCGAATTTTGTAACGAAACGATAGGTACTCTTCATTGGTTTGGTACTCTGTTGTAAAAATATGAATCCTACGATATTTTACACGCGAATCTAGATGGTGGTTTTTTTTGAGAAGGAGCCTTATGACAATATTTTAGAAGACAGCAAACTTGACACAGAGTAAGTAAATTCGAAACTTTTGACAGAGATTTGTAAATTATTTTGAATTTTAAACATGAAAATAGATGTACGTTATTGTGCAAGGAATATAATACATGTGAAGAAACTACGTCTACTTGTTTCTTTTGAAGCATATATTACAAAAGACTATCTTTTTTTGACGGAAACACGGTATGCTTTTAAACTTTAATGTGTACATGTATTTATGAGGTTTCTCGTTTATAAATCCATAAACAGGGTCTGCCACTTTAATTTAGGGTATCTTAACACAAACCCAGGCTTAAGAAAAAAATTACAGAAAATTTTACATTGTAACAATTTATCAATTTATACCTAAAAAGAAAACAAGATTGCTTTCAATTAATGGGTTCTGACAGTTAAAAAATTCTCATATTAGAATTTATATAATTCCTATGTAACATACCACAGAATTATTTGAATCATAATGCTGTTTTATGTGTCTTTAAATAACTATGAAGAAGGGGAGGATGATTTTCAGATATTCGTTTTAAGAAATATAATTGAAGAGTCTTAGTTAAACAAAATATTTGTCTGATAAGAAACACTTTCTCAGGATTAAGATAGACTGGGAAGTACACTGAAGAGCCAAAAAAAACTGGTACACCTGTCTAATATCGTGTAGGGCCCCCGCGAGCCCAATGAAGTGCCGCAATTCGACATGGCAGGGATTCGATTAATGTCTGAAATAGTACTGTGGAGGTACTGACACCATGAATCCTGCACAGGGTCTCCATAAATCAGTACGAGTAAGAGGAGCTGAAGATCTCTTCCGAAAAGCACGTTGCAAGGTATCTCAGATATATTCAATAATTTTCATGTCTGAGGATTTTGTTGACTAACGGAAGTGACTAAATTGAAAAGAGTGCTCCTGGAGTCACTCTGTAGCATTTCGGGACGTGTGGGGTGTCGCATTGTCCTGCTTAAATTTCCCAAGTTCGTCGGAATGCACAATGGACATGAATAGTTGCAGGTGATTAGACAGAACGCTTATGTACCTGTCACCTGTCAGAGTCGTCCCTAGACGTATCAGGGGATCCTTATCAAACCAACTGCAAACGATTCGTAACGTCACAGAGCCTCCCCCAGCTTGAACAGTCCCCTGTTAGCATGTTGGGTCCATTGATTCATGAGGTTGTCTCCATACCCGTACACGTCCATCATCTCGATTCAATTGGAAACGAGACTCATCAGACCAGGCAACGTGTTCCCTGTCATCAACAGTCCAATGTCGGTTTTGACGGTCCCAGGCGAAGCGTAAAGCTTTGTGTGGTGCAGTCAATATGGGTACACGAGTGGGCCTTTGGCTCTGGAAGCCAGTATCGATGATATTTTCTTGAATGGTTCGCACGGTGATACTTGCTGATGGTCCAGCATTAAAATCTGCAGCAATTTGAGGAAGGGTTGTACGTCTGTCAAGCTTAATAATTATCGTCAGTCGGCATTGGTCCCTTTCTTGCGTGATCTTTTTCCGGCCGCAGTGATGTCGTAGATTTGATGTTTTACCGGATTCCCGGTATTTACGTTATACTCGTGAAATTGTCGTATGTGAAAATCCAAATATCATCACTACCTCGGAGATGACGTGTCCCATATCTCGTGCGCCGATTATTACACCACTTTCAAACTCACTTAAGAGTAGTCGGTACCCCCTATACCGACAATGTTAAATATAGCTATTATAGGAACCTGTTTCTCAGAAACTGTTGAGTATAAAAACTTCAAATTTTGTCTGTATTTTAATTAGTCTTTTTTTATTTAACTAATGTTAAAATGTTTTAAATATATTGTTTACTTTTTTTCAAAAAAATTCGAAGTAAAATTATCAATTTGAAATTTTTGAAAATTGTCATTTTTTTACGATAACTGCTTTTCAGCAAAATATTTTGTGAAAATCTCCAAACTGTAGCTCCATTATATACAGTTACATATTATTTATATGCAGTGTGAAAATTGCATGTACATTCATTCAGTAGATTCTGTGAAAAAGGTACACGCAGTTTGAAAATAATCATTTTGAGAAAATTGCATTTTTAATGTAAAAAGGCACTTCATCACAAAAATAATGAATTACATGTATTTGCCTTATTTTATCAAACATTAGTATCTTCTTAATTTTTTAAGCATAAAATAGGAAACAAAAAGTCTTAAAATGTTCAGAAAATACATATAAAATATTTTTCAGTTTTTGTTCAACGAGATTTTTTTTTAGCATTTTGTATCAAATTTCTCAAATTCTGTAACAATCTGTGAAGGAATTTTAGCTTCGACGATTACTAATATAAAATTTGACCTTAAAACATCATACATATAATGTAAACGTGTGTCAATATGTTGTTGTCATTGTTACTAATGCCACCTGATCGGCAAAGGCAAGATCAAGGCCCACAAAATTCATCATGGCAAGGGCTAAGTGACCTCTGTCATTAGCCGTAGCTTTGAACAACATACAGGTGACAGAAAGATTTAGCTCGGTTTGACAGCAATTTTTTGAGGGAGAATACCCTGGGGGTGGTAGGGGCATCCCACCTCTCTTCCCATTCCACCAACTTCAAGATAGGACTTGCGGCTCGACGACTATTTAAAGTTCCCATGTCGTGAAGGCACTATACGTTTACAGACATCCATGTCTTCTCCGGGATTCGAACCCAGGCCCAACGGCACAGCAGTCAGCGTCGCTAACCACTTATACCGGATGGGCGGAATCAATATGTAAAAGTAATGATTTGGTAATATGTGATTTTACGACATTGCGAAAGGTTTCATTATGGATTTGTATGTTCACATGCAAACACAATTTCTAAAAGTTTCAAAATTCGAAATTTTCTCTAAACTGTACAAAAGATTTCTAAAGAAGTCAAAAATAAAACTGTTTTTATGTTTTTAAACATGAAATTTTTGTATGTTTATGCATGTAACAAGCTTCTCGCAACGACAAAAAGCATTACACATCTGAGTAATAAATAGTTACCATTTATTGTAATACCTCTGAATATTAAAGCTTAAAAACTTGTCTGAGCAATAAATAAACATATATATTTGCAATGAAGTGAAATATTTAAAATATATTGTTTAGTTTTCTTAAAAACATGCAACATAAAAATATCTCTATGCATTTTAAAAAATTGACATATTTTGTCACGATATATGTATTCCAGTCAAATATTTTCTCAAAATCCCCAAAAAACTCACATGAATATATATAGTTACATAGCAGTAACATGAGGGGAAAGAGTTCAGGTGCAATCATACATTATATTCTGAAAAAAAAAACATGCATGCAGTTTTAAAAACATCATTTTTGAGAAAATTGAATTTTTACTATTAAGTGTGACTTCGTCACAAATATTTTCAATTTTAACCTCAATAAATGTAGTCAATATTGTAGAAGTGAACATGTATGAATTAAAGTATAGATTTTTATTAAAATACAGTAAAATTATGAAAAAAGCTAGATACGCGCTTTTCACCGATATAATCACATTAATATAGGCCAAAATGGTTTTGAAATAATTTAATTTATTTTATATATTTGTCGCTATTGGGGAAAAAAGTCTCTAAAGATGTATCATTTTCATAAAGTAGGAAAAGAATAATTCTATGGGTTAAATGGATATCATAGTCAATAAAGCAATGGATACATCTTTTTACTTTTTTAGATACATAGATGACTTAATTATATTTAGTGATGTAAAAGACTTAGTTCCTAGCTTTAATTATTATCCCTACTATTTAAAATTATTAAAAAACTAATTATAATAATGAGTCAGTTAATTTTTCGGGCCTTCAATTAAAAGTTAAGAATAATTTGCTATTAAGTAATGTTTTCGATAATAGAGACTCATTTGATTTTAACATTATAAAAACGCATTTCTGGGGTAGTAACTTACTCCTATCAATATTTAGAAAAATTGTCTTATATTTTATGAAAAGGAACAATGATTTAGTTACTGATAACATTTTAATACAAAGTAATTTTGTGAAATTTTGCAATAATTGTTTAGATTACAATTATCCCAGTAAATTTATTTTTAAATATATTTCTATTTCAAATTAAATCTATTTTTATCTTTTTTCAATATTTTATTTAAAATTTCTTCTATTTAGTTTATTTTTTTAAAAAAAAATTTAAGTATTTTAAGCGCTTATTTTAATTGCAATATAACTATCTAGTATATAATTATCCAAGTAAATTTACTTTTAAATTTATTTTTATTTGATATTATCTATTCATAACTTTGTTCATTATTTTATTTAAAATTTCTTGGGTATAATTTATTTTAAAATATCTTAGTGGTTAGTTTAGTTGCAAAATAACTATCTAGGGGGCACCACGATTTGTTCCTTCTTTTGTTGATATTCCAATCCTTTAAGTCATTTTGTGTGGGATCTTAACGTAAAAGGTTGATTTTTCGATTTCCAGGGTTTTTATTTTGCATGTAACTTTTTATCCTACTTTTTTCTATATATATATATATTGTTATTCCTTTCCTTGAGAGATTCATTATTGTTCTCTTTTCTTAACTTCATTTTACTATATTGTCAGGTTAATCATCCGCGTGTTAGAAATAGGCTTAACTTTTCATCATGACTATTTTTTTCCTATTATAGCAGAAAATTTCTGCTGTACGGGGAAGGTTGGATCCATAAAGCATTGCTAACCCTAAATCCCTGGACTAATTCAGCTATAGTTTTAAAAATCGTAATAGGTCTTCAGTTTAGTCCAAATATATTTTTGTATCTGCATTTTTTGTGTCTTGTGAATACTAATTTCTTCCTTTAGCACTGAGTGTTCTAGAACTTCTTCACTTTTATTTTGTTATACAATATATATATATACATATATTCTGACTCGCTAGATTCTTTTTTATAGTTTCTTTTTTGTATTTTTCTATAAATTCGATCTTCATGTTTTGCTTTTATATTTTTATTACGTTATTTCTTGTTATGTTCATTATCTATTACTTCTGGTTTTTGATATATTATACAAATTTCTCATATATATATATATATATTGTATATAAAAATGAAACATGTGTGTATGTGCGTGTGTATGCTTTACTTAGAAATAATTTATTTAACATCACTCTCGATAATTTTCTACTTTTACTTATAATTATGCAGATTTATAAAACGTAATGTTTAGTGTTTGCTATGTATTTACTTTTCTTTAGAAATTTACCGAAGCTTTTTATAGTCATCATACATTTAACGTTTCTTTAAAGGAAATATAAGCTCCTAAGACAGCCGTGCTCATATAATTCTTTTTTTATATACCTGACCCCTTAAATGCTGCCGTCGTATATATACATTCCATTTAACCGGAGCGTTAAATGCCCTGAATGTATGTATACGTCTTTCTGAAATGCGTTCTTTTTTTTTACTCTGCTATCAGTGAAACTATTCCGGTGAACTTGAAATGCAATGAAATGAACCTAACTGTGTATTAAAAGGATTTCCTTATTTCAGATAAAAAATTTTATACCCTTTTCCCTCCCTAATACACCGCATACCCGCGCCTAAGTGAAAAACGCTGGGGAGTGAATCACGCAGCTATTAGTCGGTGTTAAGCGATTAAAATTAAATAAAACCAAAACAAATTATAAAAAGCTCAGTTTAGTCATTTGTTTCAACGTAAAATAAAAATATTTTTTATCTCTATTAATACCAATTTGATTCTGTCTTTTTAAGTGGTGTTTTCTTTCTATATAATTAAGGTTTTTTCCATATTTTCTTCTGCAACCTATCTCATGTATGAACCATTACTCGTAATCTTACAAGGGGAGGGCACGACTAAGGAAATTCATTTGGGATCGAGACTTGGTGTAATAGTAGTACTCTCTTAGGGTGTCCACCCCTCAATGTAATTCCGTCGAATTGACAGTCAATTCGGAGAAATCAGCCTTCGAAATTCATGCTTAGCTTTTATACAATTAAATTTTAATTTTCCGCAACGAGTTCGTAGCTTGATTGGTAAATCGTCTGCTTTCTATGCTGGAGGTTAGGGTTCGATTCCACGCGATCAACTTTTTCTCTTCAATTCATTTAATTATTTTTTTAAATTAAATAAATTTATTTATGAAATGTTTATTAAATATTAAACTATATTTTTTGTAATTATTTTGTATTTTATAAAATTAAAAACATTTAAAATATATAACTTAAATTTTTTACTAGTAAAATTATTAAAAA
>BMAV01022374.1:37329-96489 GCA_019973955.1 Trichonephila inaurata madagascariensis
TATAGTAAATACCGAAAAACCGGTATTTAAACTTGTGAACACCGGTATTACAAAATTGTACAAATGGCTAAAAATACCGGTATTCGGTATCACGGTATACCGGCATTGCAATCCCTAGTTGGAACATGTATATTTTTTCCTTCTCTTATACTCCATATGTTTTTATTATTTTTAATATATTTGCTTTGTTTACTTGTATTATGTTCACGCACATGCATGTATATACTGCAGTTTCCTTTAAATTTCAATTTTGTCATTTTACTGTTTTCTAGTGTTTATAAAATGTAAACTGTGACTTTTTTTAAAAATAAAGTCTGGACGTGGGAGTGGTTGTTTCCCGAGGGATCGGTTTGTAGCTCTAAACCCTTCTCGGGTGAGCTCGGTTCATTTGGGCATTCCTCCTCCTCATACGTTTCTTGTTCATCTCTTTTCTCAAATTTGCTCCCACTATCAAGATGTTTTTTATTATTTCATCAGATTTTTTCCTTGAATGATCAATTTCTTTTTCCAAAGTTTCCACTTCATCTGATAGAGATCGTAGTTGATCTATTTCTTTTTCATATTCGTTCATTTACATTAAAATACACCATCGTGTGTTGTGCAACGCGGCAATTAAAACCACTTAGTTGTTCTTTGAAAAAATTTTAGCCTGTTTATAAAAAAATATTTTAAAATAAATGTGGTCACGTGCGGAACTCAGTCACCCCAAGTATCAGAGGATTTAAAAAACAATTATCATATCACAAATAAGAGGGAGATATTTGACAAACACATTTTATTTTGCCTAAATACTGTCATATAGATGAATGCTCACTAAGGCAGGGGGAGCAAACCCGCAGCTCATCTTGAGTAAGTTTGTGTCCCGCGAGAATTATTATAAGTTTGAGAATATCGTTATTTTGTTCAATATTTTTTTGTTTTTTGTATAGTGTTTTGTAACAATTTATATAATCTCATAATTATTTCTGTTTTATCACTTGACTTCTATTTTTATACTTATTTAGAAGTGGGTAGTATTTCATTATAGTGATCCTCACAGCATCAGGCTTGATTCCTGTTTCTTTATCGCGTTGTTTATTGCTAGAGCTAGGGATGTTCAGTAGTATTCTTTTGTGGAGTATATGAATTATTTCATGTAACTGAAGAAATGGTGAATTTGATGTTTGAAAGATACCACAACAGAGAGGGAAACATATTTTCTATGCTGTTGAAAGCTGTTTATGCGAAACAGCTTCAGTTTGGAAATTATTTCTGGAATATCAACTGATGGGACACTGGTCAACAAAATCTATGTGTTCAAATATTATTGATGAATCATGTCATGAAAATAGTCATAAAACAGTGGTAAACATTCGATCACATGTACTTTCGCACCGACAATTTAAGATGTGTTGGAAACAAATATTCTTAACATGACGATTTTGAGATTCTTACATTTTCAAATTGTATAGATTATAACCTTTCTAAAAATACATTACTTTAACCTCTAGAGTAATTAGAAGCTCTTTAAACTTTTTTAAGGTATCCGACTAAGTTCGGAACCGTGATTTTAAAAAAGCGCATAAATGGATATTTTTTATGATAATTTAGTGTCACTTAGATTAGAATACATGTATAAAATTGTTTCAAGAGACAAAAAAAAATTATTTAAATACAATATTTCGGCCAAAAATTAACTTAGAATAACCTTTTTTCAAAATGTTCTCCTTTCGGGAAAAATGCTTCCATTATAATAATATTTTGCCTATATACAGCTCAGACCTCTGTACAGAGGCTCAACTATGATTGATTTTTGAAAAATTCACATTATTTTCAATGTTACAAGCAATTGAAAGAATTATCGGCGTTTTTTTTCCTTAAAATTCCTCCCCTCTGTGGTCGTAAAACATGGATAAACCCATTTTTAAGTTATATATTTCAAAAATTCTAGTTGAGCCTCTGTACAGAAATCTGAGCTATGTACAGGCAAAATATTATTATAATAGAAGCATTTTCACAAAAGGAGAATATTTTGAAAAAAGATTATTCTGTGTTCATTTTTTGTCGAAATATTTTACTTAAATAATTTTTATTGTAATATTATTTTTCAAACAATTTTATATACATTTCCACTCTAGTTACACTAAATATCATAAATATTATACATTTATATGCTTTAGCAAAATCATGATTCCAAAAGTAGTCGGATACCTTAAATAATCATTAATACTGGGCCATGTCCAGTTAAATGGTAAAAAATGTAAATAAAGTGTTTTGTTTTTTTGCTTAACAGTTGAATGAATGATTGAAATTTAAACTTTTAATCCAGAATTGCTAAAAAAGTGGTTACATGGAGGGACTCAAAATCCCAAAGAAAGTGTAAACAACGTAATATAGTATCGCGTACTGAAGAAAATATTTGTACAAAAGAAGTGTTATCATTGGGTACATATGGTGCAATTTTATCATTTAATAAGGAAAATGTATCAAAACCAGAAATTTTGAGAAAACTTAATATTGAGTCTGGTGAATACACGGTGCAGGCAATAGTGCGCATCGACAAACAGAGGCTATTAAGGCTGTTTTCGCCATATGCACGAGAGTGGGAACTTATCGTGGAGCACATTTTGAAACAGAAAAAAATGCCGCAATTTTTATAAAAATTTGCGACATTGTAAATCATGCATTTGTTTATAATATAGTGTTTTTAAAATTTCAAAATACTTCATAAATAATTAGTTTGTCCTTTTAACATGTAAATTAATAGTTCATTTAGCATTACGGGATAGGGGAAAGAATACGAAACACATTTTATAAAAGAAAAAAACGTGTCAACTCGGATAAAAATGAGTAGTGTGATAAAACAAGTGATTCTCTCCTGGATACCGAAGCCCGAATATAATATCAATACTTAAGTACTTTTATATCTGAAAAAATATCCCGAATTTGGGCCATATTTTTAACATTAGCCGAAGACAACCTTAAAGGCTAAATACTCATATTTACTAAAAGTAAAGGAAGTTAGGAATAAAAAAAAAGACTTAAAAGGAAGAGAGAGGATGATGAGATTCAAAAAACTGTAGATCATTTGGAGTATGGGGAGGAATGTTTTAATAAAAAAAAGTAATTATACCGTTAAGTTCATTTATTTCAAAATGTAAATATTTGATATTCGATATGCTATTCCTGGGAAAATAATGTTCACATGTATATAGTTTTCTTATGGCATATCTATAATGATGGCTTATATTTATTGAAATGATCGTTTTGTAAAAAACTCAAAAATTTATTTTTTACAATTTTTTTACGTGAAAAATGGGTCAAACTTCACTATGTTTGTTAAAATATTTTATAAATTATTAAAAAAACTCAAAATTAGCTAAAATCTCATTTCAGTATAATGAAAAGGGTTACTTTAATTGTTTGAAAAAATTCAAGCAAGTACATATAACAGATTTTGAAAAAAGGTACTTCGAAAACAGCCAATTTTATGACAGAAAATCAAAGCGATTGGGTTTTCTCAGGGTAAATATTAAGGCATACGTTGCGACGGGCTCATCGCGATTTCAACTAATGTCCTATTGGATTTCTTTGGGGCAAGAATGGCAATTATTTCTAACCAACTCGAGAAGAGAAACGGGGATATTCAAATTAAGAATCTTATAAATAGTCGAAGTTTAGCGTACATGGTGTGGCTATGAGAAGTGAATATACGAGGTCTATGTTTACAAACTCCCAAGTTAAAGTGAGAGGAAATCTCGAGTTCAAGATTTAATCTATCCGTACCTGTGCGATGAAGTTAAAGGTGAATACCATTCCACAAGAATAAAAGCTGCGTCAATTAGAATCAAGCGAATTGCTGTTTACCCAAGACATAGAGTGGTAAGACTGTTAAATTTAATTATTAAGAACTGTGTAGTTACTGAGATTAGAGAGAGAGAGAGAGAAATAGTCGGTAGAGTTAGATATAGTGGTCGGTTACGCGATTATTTGGTAATACGAATAGTGTGTCTCTTCACTCCAGATTCCCTTGAATTAAATATTATTATTATTGTATATTGTTTAAGTTGAAATCTTAATAAAGAGATATTAAGATAAATTATATGGCTGCTTCTTCGTTCCTTCCCACAGATCTAGTTCGCGAGGATAATGTAGAAGTGGGGCACCCCCAACCGTGTGCCTTACAACGTTCATTACGTGTAATGACACCATAATTAAAGTTATCACAAAATTATTAAAATCATCACGTTTGTAGATGGTGTCTCTTTTTATGGAAAGGAGCATTATGACAATATTTTAGAAGACAGCAGACATGACAGAATGTAAATAAATTCAAAATTTTGACATTAATTGCAAATAACTGTGAATTTTAAGCATTAATAAAATGTACGTTATTGTGGAAGAAATATAAAACATCCGATAAAAATATGTCTAATTGTGTCGTTCGCAGAAAAAGTTATAAAGGACTGTGTCCTATTTTGGGAGAAACATTCATATGCATAATGTTTTGTACTGATCTGTTTATGAGGCTTTTCGTTCATAAATCTATAAATAGATTACGCCATTTTAATTTAGGATATCGTAACACGAACCAAGGCTGAAGAAAAAAATTAGGGAAAAAAATTCTACAATGTAACATTTGTCACCTTAAATCTAAAATGAGACAACAAGCTTGCTTTTAATTAATGGGTTCTTACTGTTAAAAAATTCTCAAATTAGAAAAATATTATTCTTAAGTAACATACCATATAATTATTTGTATCGTAATGCTGCTTTATGTGTCTTTAGATATCTGTGAGGAGGGGGAGTAGGATTTTCAAATATTGGTTTAAAGCAATAGTGTTGAAGTCTCTTAGTTAAAGAAAATATTTATCTGATAAGGAAAACTTTCTCAGGATTAAAATGGACTGGAAAGTAGATATCGATCAAAAGTAGGTTAAATAAAAAGGGACATATGTATTAGTTCATTTCTTTGTAATGAGTAACATTTCGGCAGCCAAGCCTTTGAGGTCACTACAAGTCCCTAAGTGTGAAAGTCATTACATTGTCTGCGCCATCTAGTGGTGGCTCTCACTACCAATTTTTTTTTTACTCTTAAATTTATTCAATTCAAGCTCTTGTCGAATGCCAAATTTTGCCGTGATTTAGTTTTGCAGACAATACTAGAACCAATTTGATACTCAAGGGACCTCTTACATGCCACTTAATCATATGCATATATTTGCTGCTTTTTACTCATGGAATCATGGTTATATAGCTTATTACTTTATGAGTCGGAGATTAAATAATGGCTTGATGTAGAAAAATATTGACACTCAAACTTTATTCCACTGCTTCATTATATCACTAGGCAAATTATTGACACTTCTGGTAACTTTATCACTCCCCACGTAGCTTAATTTCTACGATGATTGGTGATTATCTGTATTTTTATTAATTTTTGTTTGATATTTTTAAAGAATATTTTAATTTATAATCACCAGGTAGCGACGAGAGAGCTCGCGTTTTTGCACTCAAATTGGAAAGTAATAATTAATATTTTTTCAAATGATTTAAAGTTTGATCTTTAAATTCCATTTTGCTATTTTGCGCATATTTGAGGCAGTCTGTTTGATAAGTTGGAGATTCAATTATATGAGATCCAAATAAGTTTTTGTATTTTGTCAGTCCGTGAGATTTAGTACTAATTTTTTTAAAATTTTTTTTTAACAAAAATAATTCCTAATATCATCACACATAAAATAAACCATTCGCATGCTTGTTTACAGAGGACTACTATTGAATAAACACTGTAATTCTAATAAAAGGAAATTTCAGACGTATGTTTAAAAGAGAAATATCTATAGTTAATAAGATTCAATTTTCCTTTTTTTTTTTGATAAAATAAATATTTTTTCTTTCATTTTAATAATTGTTTGCAGTATTAAAAGTGTGTCAAGAAAATCATCAGGGTAATGATAATACTTATACTATAAATTTTAGTCAAGAAAAGAAAAAAAGAAAATGATGTATGGCAGTTAACAGCAAATTCTATTCAATAACTTCCGCACAAGGGGCGTAAAAAAATCCATCAATTTCTATTCAGAGGCCATAAACGCTTTTTTACTAGTTGGATGTAAGGTATCAATATGTTTAGGCAATAGAAATGATTTATAGTGGAGCAGAAATATTTACATAAGTATTTTCAATTTTAACGTCAATAAATGTAGTGAATATTATAGAAGTGAATATGTATGGATAAAGACAGACTTTTATTAAAATGCAGTTAAATTATGAAAAAGATAGATATGCGATTTTCACCGATATAGTCACATTAACATAGGTTAAAAATGGTTTTAAAACAATTAAATTTATTTTACATACTTACCGCTATTCAGGAAAAAAGTCTCTAAAGATTTATCATTTTCATAAAGTAGGAAAAGAATAATTCTATATGTTAAATGGATATCATAGTGAATAAAACAATGGAAACATTAAAAGCTTCTTCAAGGTTACAATTTAACTACCAGAAGTTCGAATGGGTTATTTGGATAATTTATACTCTTTATATGGTAGGAATAATCATATATGGTGATTTTTCAAAAAATGTCTTTAAAAACATTCGGAACGATACTAGCCAGATTATCATTGGATATTGTTGCATCCTTGCTATGGCTCCTAACATTGAGAAGAAGAGGCAACGTGCTTTGTTTGTTATATGATATTCAACTTGCTGGAAATAGTTTGAATAAAAAAATTCCAAAGAACTGGCTAATGTGTGGAACAATTGTAACAATACTAGTTCCCTGTATAGCGTGGATGTGTATGATTTCAATCATCGAACAAAATCAGTGCAAGGAATTACTAATGAACTACAGTTTCTGCTTCAACTATCCACGCGCCGGTGACAATTGTATTACTTTTTATTTAGCAATGTTCATTGTTCAGTTTATGAAATATACTTTACGAACATGTATTATTGTGGTTTATATTTTTATATTATCATTTGCTGTTTCTTACGTTTACTCCTTCTTACATATTCCTCATTAAATGCTAAAATGCTCGCCAAACAAAAACCTAAAATGGACTACACTAAATTAAATATTATGTGGAATTCTACGAGTAGATAGCAATAATTCCAAAAACATTTGAGAAAATAATTTTTTTCCAATACATTTGATGGTATCTGCTGATTTAATGGGATTAGTGTATGGAATAATTATGTATGTTTACCAGAAAACGCGTGCCCCAACTTATATATTTTCCATTTTGTTTGTTTTGGTAAGATGATTTGTTTCTTTTCCATGCATTTCAATGGCTGCTTCTAGCATACACGAAGCTAATAAGAAATCCAAGAATATACAAACAGATATGTTAAAACGACTGTATACTTCAGGAGATAAAAAAGTAATAGAAGAATCACTGCTTTTTAATACTGCCTATAATAGTCCGCCTTTCATTCCCTCCACCTGGAATGTTTTTTTTACTTTAGAAAAGGTATAACTCTATCAGTTACTAGTAGTATCGTTACCTACTCCTTGCTAATAATGGGAATTTTAAAGTGAAATAGAAACTTATTTTTTACACTTGAAAAAGTATTTGATTTCCAAATATATAAATAAATAAATTTTAGTATATTTATTCCTATACCTGTTAAACATTTTTCTACTAAATCTATAAACTTGATTTTTGAAATTTGGTTTAAAGAAAGTTGTTAATTTCATAAATAAGAGTGTTTTCTTTTGAGTTCTCCTCCACTGAATTGTAAAGGTTCACCAAAGAATGAAACATTTTCTTAAAATACGCACTTCATTATGACTATCTAATTACTATCTAAATTCGACCTAAGTAATGGAAGCGTGTCAGCTTAAATAGTAATCTAACAGTCTAGATTCTAAATATACTTTTCAAAGGAAGATCCTCAACAATATATATGACCTTTGTCCTAAAATGGCCCAACGGATTCTTTCTACTTGAACCACGGTAAGTTCTAATATAAATTTCTCCAACTTCTTAAGCTCCATATGACAACAAAAGCCATCCTCCTTACTTCCCTCTTACTTGAGTTTAAATAGAAACTCTCATCAACACATAAATCAAGGTTCATTTATATAAAGAGGATTTAAATATATAATCATATGACATCATATAAAAAGTATTTATTCTAGAGGAGTAACAAGAAGCATGAATAGAACCCGCTATAAGTTGTTTTTGTCTCATTAGAATGGAATTGTCAATTTACTTGATTTTATTATACAGATAACTCACTACTCAAATAAATTTGTCACAGGTTTTTGTTATTGCAGAATTTTCAAAGTTTAACTATAATTTTAATAAGAGTCAAAACAATTACACAATATAATTAGCAAAATTTTATATGATACAATGAATGAACAATGGAAATAATTTATATTGTTACTTTTCCATTTCGTATAATCATCTGTATATTAAGTCAAGATATTTTCCCTATATAACTATATTGCAATCATTTACTTATTTGAGAATTACATTTTTTAGAATGCTTGTATATATATGTATATACGTTGTGTATATACGTATATGAATATCTACAACGATGCATATATTTTGCAGCTAAATTTTGTTGCACTAAACAGCATGAACAGAAAGTATGATTGCACAAGCAAAATGAGAAATCCTCATTTTTAGATTGGAATAAGTCTACTAGATTAGAGTTTATTACACAGTATTTTTTACAATGACTCGAAATGTAAGTTATCAAATGGACGTTATAAAATAATGACCCTTGAATTTAAGATCTGATTTAAATAAATATTTGAAAGGGAAAACATGCATACATTTATAATAATTTTTTATACCATAAAATCCATTCAATTAAATTGCAATTCCATGAAGAAAAATTATTTATTACAAAATCCATTTCTTTATTTGGGGGTCTGTTTTAGTACTATATTTTTTATTAGGCTAATTCGTAATATATTCAAAAGATACATAAAATAAGTCATATACACGCATTTATATGTACAAAAGTGTGTGTGCGTGTTTTTGAATAAATAATATAATTGTACTGAGAAAAAATATCCGACGCTTAGGCTTAAATGTATTTTTTTTTAAAAAAATAGGGCCTGATTTGTAAGTAAATAATTATTTTTCTTTCATAATATCAAGCAAAAAACTAAACAAGGAATAAAACATAAAAATTCAGTTTTTGGTCGTACATTATTTAAATAACATAAATATTTTCCCATTTTAAAAATTGTTCGTCTTATGTATGTGTCAAGAAAATCATCAAAACAATAAAAATAGGCATATTATACACTCTCAGTGTAGAGGATAACGAAAAAAATGGTATATGACATTCAATAATAAACTCTATTCAATGACCTTCTTGTACTTTCGATATTTCACATAAAAAACAATCAATAAATCAAACTCTATTCAAAAATAATAAAAGATCTTTTACTAGGTGGATGTAAAGGGACAATACATATTTAACAATAGAAATGATTTATTAAGGAACAGAAATATATTATAACATACATATTTTCTATTATAAAATCAATAAACTTAATGAATATATAGTGTACTAGTGAGCCTTTATAGATTAAGTTCATTGAATTTTATTAAAAAAAAAAGAAAAAAAAGAAGAACAGTTAAATTAGAAAAGAGCTAGACAACTTTTGAATAAATATAGTACAGATGATGCAGATTAAAATGACTTTGAAACAGTTTAATTTGCTTTACAAATTTGCAATTATTAAAAAGTCTCTAAAGATTAATTAATTTCAAATCATATCTATATTTCTGCGTTAATTGTATATCATAGGCAATAAGACAATGAAAAAATTAAAAGCTTTTTCTAAAAGAAACTTTACTTCCCAGAAATTTGCGTGGTTTCTATGGATTGTTTACACTTGTTATTTGGTAGGAACTTTGTATGGTGATATTTGGAGAATGTCTTTGAAAAATTTCGGTGCTATTATAGCTAGATTATCCTTGGATATCGTAGCCTCTATGTTATGGCTTATAATGTTGAGTAGACGGGTTACAGTATTTCGTTTGTTATATAATGTTCAACTTTCAGGAAGAAATTTAAACAAAAGAATTCCAAAATACTGGTTAATATGTGGAACGATTGTAACGATCTTAGTTCCAATTATAGCTTGGATGAGTATTATTTTACCATTCCCAGAAAATATATGTAAGTATTACTTAATGTATTATAATTTGGATGTACACAATGGTAAAAATTGTATTGTATTTTATATAATGATGTTCTTCATTCAAGTCTTGAAATATACATTGCGAACCCTTATAACTGTCGCTTATATTATTACTTGCTGTTTCTTACGAAACCTCCTTAACACTCATTCATCAATATACTCTAAGAAGGTTGTCAAGTTGAAAGCTAAAATTGATTTCACAAGTTTTAAAAATTACTTGGATTTTTCTGAGAAGATTACAAGAATTCTGAAGTCTTTTGAAAAAACAATGTCTTTGCCCATATTTCTCATAGTGTCTAGTGACTTAATGGGATTAATGTACGGATTGAATAAATTAGATCCCTTTAATAATGCACCAGAAGAGAAAATACGTGCCTCTGTATATATGTTTTCCATTGTGTTTGCATCGGTAAGAGGATTCTTTTCTTTTCTATGTATTTCCATGGCTGCTTCGAGCATACACGAAGCTAGTCAGAATGCCAAGAATATTCAGGAAGATATTTTGAAACGTCTCTATGTTTCAGGTGAGAAGAAAGAAATCGAAGAATCACTGCTTTTGAATACTCTGTATCACAGCCCACCTTTCCTTCTCTCCGCTTGGAACGTATTTTACTTTAAGAAAGGCATAATCCTCTCAGTTACCGGTAGCATTGTAACTTACTCCTTGCTAATAATGCAAATTTTAAAGTGAAATTAAAAATTGTTTCACAAAATTACGAAAAACGTTTGGTTTTTCCCTTACATTTCATTACAGGACACATACTTGTTTACAATAGTTCATATATTTATGAAACGATTCTTTCCCAGTATCTCTTTTTCTACAACCACCTTGGATGGACCAAGGCCTTTTCAAGAATCCTCTTTCATTCTGATCTCCACTTAGCAACAGTTCTTAATTAGTAACTTTTGAAACTTTAAAATTGTCCTCTACACAGTCACCCTATATCAGTTTGTGACTATTCCTAGTTATAGTTACAAAAGAATTGTAATTGAAAATTTTAAACATTAAGCATGAGAGTGTCCATAAGTGCAAATATGGCACGCTAACCTCAAACGACCAATCTTGATAGATTTAAAGACATTTGTTTCCTTAAATAACGGATTTAGTTCAAAATCTTGTTGTTGTCTATAGGATCTATTCTCATTCACGGCACCAAAAATAGCTAGCTGTTTAGTCTGTGATTTAATCAAGTCCAATTTTCAAATCCATAGGTGAGGATTACAACTATAGAATACAGGATAGTTTTTATTCTCCAAAACTCTCCTATCAGTCCATCGTATTTCTTTAATATCAATAATGGGAATGGTCAACTTCACTCTAAAACCACCAATCTGGAGTTATCAGGAAATTCCTCTTTGCCTGGTGTCTCTCCTCTGACTTGTCCGAATTGTTTGACCCTGCCAGTAGCTATGCTAACCGCCGGAATAAATCTCGGGATCGACATTACACCCAAGTCTCATATCCTCTCCAAGTTGGGAAGATCTTCACTGATGCCAATATCTCTATTCATGTATCTGGAAATTTTTTTAAAAAAAGCCATGGTTCCATACATAAGCTAATTTTTACAACTTAGAATACAAATGTTAATGTATTATAGGTCATTATATTCCTTTCTTAGTCGGCTTTGCATCTCATACTGCGTTTTAGTTAGTGTCAGCACAGTTTGATTTTTATGCTATGCGACGAAGTGAGAAATTTCATCCTAGAAAATGATTTTGTCCGTATTTACACTTATGACTAAATTATGTGAATTTAATTATTCATTTATTTTTTTTGCATTTCTTTATATTTGTACAAGATTGTGTTGCAATTTTTTCTTTCTTTAAAACTATACTAATGTGAGGTTTCACGCTATGAAATCAAAATCTTGCACTGCTCTATGTTTGCGAATTTTCTGTTACTATTTCTACTACGGTATCTGTTAGTATTTCTATTAAAACATTATTTAAGATCTTTTTGATGTTCATGTTAAGCATATTTACTAGCATAGTAAAAAAAAAAAAATCTGTAAAAAATGGTTTTGGTTTTGAGACAGATGGTATTTTTATGCTCTGATGCCCAAGATAAAGTGTAAAGCTGTTTTTACGGTAAAAAACCATTTTCCAAAACATTTTTTTTTAAATAAAAAAACAATTTTATTAATTATTTCTTTGTAGAGATATTAATCTTTAATACCTCAAAGCAGTAGAATTAAAACATATACTACCAGAGTGTACATTCGCATTTACAAGTTAGGTGCATTGCATTGAAAAATGGATATTAATGAATGGAACATCACATATTTCATTACCAATAGATCAAGCAAAAAAATTACTTACTGGTAAAAATATTTTTCATTTTTTAATGAAGGGTAGAATATATATCCCTTTCTGATTCATAAAAATACTCTTTTTTAGCCAAAATTTCGAAAAAAATCCTACAAAGGAGTTAAAACTGTAATGTTGGATTTTGGAACACATAAAATTTATTATAGATTATTTTTCTTTGTAAAACATTCAAAGTATATCTATAAGACTTTATGAACATGCAAGAAATTAGTACAATGTTATTTTTTTGTATGTAACTCATTTGTAAACGGTATTTTTTTGTTTTTTGTGCAATTTGCAGTTTTAATTTACTTCTGAATATAACCCCTTGCATATTATGCCAATATTTTTTCTATTTATTGCTAAATTTCGAATGATTTCTTGTTTGATAACTTTGACTTTGTCATCGTATATTAGAGTAGGCTTTCTTTACATGTTTATTTTACAGCCAATTTAAATTAAAATTTAATTATAGTAAGTATTCAAACCTATGTATTGTAATTCCAAAATACCACTTGTTGGTTTATAATAATTTATAACAAGAAATCATCTTAATCTCTTGATAGTTTTTCTATTTGTTCATAATTTTCTGTTGAGTATAATCTATCTTTTAATATGATATAAAATTCTGAATGATTTTTAGAGTATAATTTTTAAATGGTCACCAGATGGTTGAAGTATATATATATATATAGGCGTGTGTGTTTTACTTAAAAATAATTTTACTTAACATTACTCGATAATTTTCTACTTTTACTTAAAATTGTACAGATTTATTATACGTAATGTTTAGTGTTAACTTTGAGTTTACTTTTTTTTAGAAATTCGCAGTAGCTTATTATAGTCATCATGAAATTATCATTTTATTTACACGATTATGTTCCTAAGAAAGCCGTGTTCATCTTATTCCTTTTTTTCATACTTGAACCTTCATATATACATCTCACTCAACCGGTGCGTTAAATCCCCAGAATGTATGTATACGTCTTTCTGAAATACGATAGTTTTCTTCAAGCTGCTATCAGTAAAACTATTCCGGTGAACTTGAGATGGAATGAAATGAAATTTGACAGTATTTGTAAAGGATTTACTTATTTCAGAGAAAAAAATGTATGTATTCCCCTCCCCCTAACACACTGCATACCCGCCCCTATGTGAAAAACGGTGGCGCTGGGGAGCTATTAGTTGGTAGTTAAGGGATTAAAATGCATCAAACAAAAGCAAACTATAAAAAGCACAATTTAGTCATTTGTTTCAACGTAAAAAACAAAACATGTTGTATCTCTATTAATACCAATTTGATTCTGTCTTTAAGCGGTGTTTTCTTTGAATATTATTAAAGTTCTTTCCATATTTTCTACTGCGACCTGTCTTATGTATGAACCATTACTCGTAATCTTAGACGATCTAGAAGCTACACACTTTTCTAGCAGTCTTTTTTCATTCTTAGGGTCGTTATTCTGGTTTAATTCATTAAACAAAATTTAGAAACGTTTGTTATACTTTCACCATACTAAAATTTTAATCTTTCTTCCTAAAATTATTTATATTGATTTGTTTTTAAATTACTTTCAACATCTTAAAACCATTGAAATTTTAATAAAATTATAAAATTTCTTCAATAACTATAATTTTTTTATCCCCATTCAATAAATTAAAAAGAATTAAAACAGAAAAGCGCAATGGTATGCATTTTACTGCGGCTAAACATTTATTGCACAAATTACATGGACAGCCACATTTTATTGTATAAGTACACAGAGAATGATATTCCATTTTTCGGTTGGAAGAAATAGATTTAATGTAATAAGAAAAAAAATAATTAAAGCTCGTAAAAATAGAATTAAAAAATAAATAAATAAAATAATAAAAAAACTGCAGGTTCTTTTTTTTTAAATTTTATATTTTATGGTGTATATTTATACTTCAATGTAAAAAATTTAAAACTTATTTAAACATTAATGGTTTTTAAATTGAAATATTTGATTACATTTAATATATTGGCAATAGTTTATCTCGTGATCCTACAAAACTTCCATTGAATTTAAAGCGACTCCTAGAGTTAGCAATAATTTACAACCCCTTTGCAGGATAATATCAATCGAACGCATAAGGCTAAAATTAATAAATGTTACATGCATTAAGAAACGCGAACTGTATTTTCACAAGAGTATTCTTCGATTTCGAGATTTGTAGGGTAAAAGTTTGTTAATGATTTATAGATGTTGTAGATGCGATAGTTAAAAAAAATCACTTATCAGTCACAGATTTTCTTTAACCTTTTAAGTATCATGCCCGAGATTATTCGGCCACAACATTTGTGCTCCAAAATGTTAAACCTGAGTAATATACGGGGTATTTTTTTAGTGAAACTTATAGCTATATACCAGAATAAATATTGGAAGGGGTTTATTTCGGCTTTTTTTATGTCAGATGAAGAATTTTCCATACACAATTCATTAATAAATATTCTTGAATAAACAATATGTTTCTATGAAAAAGAAATTCGATAAATAGACGTACCTATAATATTAAAAGTTAAAGGATTTAAAATGAATGAAAACACAAAAACAGGTTGCCATTTGAAAAAAAAAATGCATTATAGCATTTTATTATTGCAAATTAAAAAGCTTTGCATATAATTCAATATATATATCAATAATAAAAATCTACCTTTTATCGATTTATTTCGATAAAAGATCTCATCCTATTTTATTAACTGTTTTTTATTGTTTGAATGTTTATGAGAAAGTCAGAAGGACGATAATGGTTCTGTGCAAGATTTTCAGTATAACAAATAAGAAACAAAACAAATACAGTGTTCACCAATAAGCTCTATTCAATTGTTCCCTTGTAACATCAAAGTATGTTGTCAGTAAAGAATCAATTCATCAAACTGTATTCAAGTAAAATAAAGTCTTTATACCAGGTTGCTGTAAAATAACAACATATTCGAGAGATATCAATGACTAAATAAGAGTGCAATTTTGTTTTGTTATATTTTTAAAATTTTTATGCGAATAAATGTATTGAATATTATACAATGAAAAACTTATAATTTGGTTGTATTTACTTAATTTGGAAAAAAAAGTATTTATCTGAAAAAGAGCTTAATACAGTCATGTTAGTGCAAATTAAAATGGTTTAAGAAGAACCGAGAGCTCTTCCAATAAGTTTGAAGTTTATGTAAAAATTTCTAAGAATTGCATATTTTTAATGGATACCTAATTTAACTAAACGATAGATTATTGAATAACATTATCAGCAAAACAATGAAACAATCAAAAAGGTGTTCAAAGTTAAAATTTATTTACCAGAAATGTGCTTGTGTTCTTTGGTTTATCTATACTTTTCATATGATAACAACAATTATATTAGAGGATATTTTGAAAATGCCCTTCAAACGTTTCAGCAGTAGAATATCCAGAGTATCCCTGGATATCTCAGCTTCTTTGTTATGGTTAATATTGATGACAAGGGAGAAAAAAGTATTTCGTTTGTTACGTGACATTCAACTAGCTCGAAGTAATTTTAATAAAAAAGTTCCAAAATGCTGGGTAGTAGTTGGAACGTTTGTAGCAATCTTAGTTCCATTTACAGCTTGGATGAGCCTAATTTTACCCTTCGGAGAAAATGAATGTAAACAATTACTAATGTATTACAGTTTAGGCTTAAACTATGTAAGAAATGGCAACAATTGTATCGTTTTTTATCTAATAATGTTCATCGTTCAGTTCGTAATATATACATTACGAACTTGTATAACTGTATTTTACATTATAATATGCTGTTTTGTACGGAACCTCATAATCACGCATTCATCCGTAAACGCTAAAAAGATCGTCAGTCAAAAAGCCAAAATTGACTACGCTTTCTTTAAAAAATACGTGCAGATTTCCGAGAAGATAGAAAAGTTCCTCAAATCATTTGAAAAAATAATGTCTTTGCCAATATTTCTGGTAGTGTCAAGTGACTTAATGGGGATAGTGTATGGAATGATTAAATTAGATCCATTTAATAACGTACCAGAAGAGAAAAGGCGTGCCGCAACTTATTTGCTTTCAATTCTGTTTGTGACTGTAAGAGGATTTCTGTCTTTTCTATGCATTTCAATGGCTGCTTCTAGCGTACACGAAGCTAGTAAGAATTCTAAGGATATACAGGAAGATATTTTAAAACGACTGTATTGTTCAGGAGATAAGAAAGAAATTGAAGAATCACTGCTTTTAAATACTGCATATCACAGTCCACCCTTCATTCTCTCAGCTTGGAACGTGTTTTATTTTAGAAGAAATATGACCCTTTCAGTTACTGGTAGTATTGTGACCTATTCCTTGCTAATAATGCAAATTTTAAAGTGAAATAGAAACTTATGTTACACAGCTGAAAAATGCATTTGATTTTGAAATATATATAAATAAATAAATACGAACATTTTTTGTAGTAATTCCTATACTTTTTAAACATTTTTAAACCAAATCTCTATTCATGATTTTTAAAATTGGTTTTAAAAAATGCCGTACGCATTTCCTTATGACTATCTAAACACTATCTAAATTCGACCTAAGCAATCGAAGCGTGCCAGCTTAAAAAGTAATCTATCTGTCTAGAATCTAAATATACAGGGTTTTTCAAAAGTCACGCACATCCACATAGTAATTCTTGTTGCTTAAAAACCAAAAAAGTTGGTTGAGATTCCATTCACTAGATGACAACAGTAACCCCATCATAAGAAGTTTTCAACGTATCAGACATCAGTAACAAAATACTTGTCAGTTGTAGTCAGTTGAGCACAACGGGAGGTGCATGACATTTTCCCAAGAGCAAATAGCCATCGTGAAATTTTATTTCACTATAAAATTTCTTTGCCGTGTGATAAATGCATTTCAGCAAAAATATCCTTGTGAAACAGCACCAAATACATCAATAATAACACTTTTAGTGCAAATTTTACGTGCCACAGGATCGGCTGCAGACAGGAAGCGATCGGATAGAGCATTCATAAAGAAAATGAAAGTGGCTATTGTGGAGACCACTTTATAAAGAAGTCCATTGAAAAGGCCGTCCTTCTACTTAAACATCATTACAAAATTCATATTCTTACTGAAAGTGATGAAAGATACGCTTGGTTGTAGCAACCGGCGCAATTTGCCACACGTCGAGGGACAGTATGGAAGTTTTAACTGAGTTTTTCGATGATCGTGTCATTTCCAAAGGACTTTGGACAACTAGTTTACCGGACTTGTCAATTCAGGGGTTTTTTTTCTTTAGGAATATCTGAAAAATGTCACCTTCAAGAATAATCCCCATACGTTTGATGAACTTAAGAGTAACATCCTTCATGCAATATCAGACATTAACTCTCATGCTCTTCGTAGAGTGTCAATTTATCTGGTAAAAAGAGTTCGGCTGTGTGTCCAGCAAAACGGACATCGTTTTGAACAATGACTGTCATTTTACCATGTCTGACACCTGACAAAAAAGATAATCTTTCAATCTTTATTTTTGTCCTTTATTCTGTTTGTTAATATAATTCATCTGTGTTTAAAACTCAGCCACAAAGGTTGATGTGCGTGACGTTTGAAACACCCGGTAATTATCAACGGAATAACCTCAACAATATAATGTTTGCCTTAGAATGGCCAGTCGAATTCTTTTTATTTTAATCATGGTAATTTCTAATATCAGCTTCTCTAACTTCTTAGGCTCCATGTGAAAACAAACACCATCCTCTACTTAACTCATCACTTGACTTTAAATAACAACTCTCATTAACATAAGCCATTGATCCTTTAAAGTAAGTAGCTTTATAATCATATAAGGTCATAAAAAGTAATTACCATCGAGGAGTAACAGAACTGTTCAACAGAACCCGCTACAAGTTGCCGTTGTCACATTGGAAGGAACTTGTCATGGTTTGATTTTCTTATAAGGATAACATAACTTTTCACTACTCCAAGAAATTCCTCATAGGTTTTCTTTATTGCATAATTTTCAAATTTTAACTATAGTTTTTATGAGAATCAAAATATTGAGTGAAAAAATTAACAAAATGTTTAATTTATATGATTCAATAAATGAACAATGTAAAATAATTTATATTGTTACTTTTCCTCTTAATACAATCACCTGTATATTAAGTCAAGATATTTTCCATTTACTACTATGTTGCAATCGATTTCTTATTTGTGAATAAATTTTTTTGGAATAGGATGAAGAAGGATTCAGACATATGTTTATTTTATCAACCATTAAGTTCACAAAAAATATATCACGCACTGGAAACTGTATCACAATAATTAGTGTTTTGCAATAATTTTTAACAAATTATTATCTGAATTGCTCAAATTGTGTGTTTTCCACTCACTGATATTTATACATTTAAATAAACCATACTCGTATAATATGTTTGACGCATTTTAACATAGATGCATATTTTTTCAAGGAAAAATAATTTCATATCACATTTCATAAGTATCTACATTCATTTAAATTAATGCATATTGAGAAATTTATCATACGATATTATAAGTCTTGTATGCATTCAATGTAAAATTGTGTTTTATGTGCATTTCCATTTTTTACGAAATTTTCCGAAGTTTATTATACTTATCATACAACAATTTACCGTTTTATACGAAAGATAGGTTCATTAGAAAACCATGTGAATCTACTAAAGTATATTTTTGGTGTGAAAATCTATGTCAATAAAAAGTACAGAGAAACGAGAAAAGTCACCCATTCGTTTCAAAGAAAAGTAAAAATAATTTTTAATTGTATTGGTATTAATTGGAATTCATTTTTGAGTGGTTACCTCTAGTCATAGCATAATACGTTTTTCATATATTCCATGGCAATATTTCTTACGCATAAAGCTCTGTGCCTCTCCTTGTAAAATATCCAGGAGCTAAATTTTTTTAATGGAGTCTTCCTTTTTTCTCATTGTGCCTTCATTAATGGAATAAAATTTAGCAGTCTGTTTCTCTTTCTTTACATGAAAACTTTAATCTTGGCCTCTAATTATATATATATATATATATATATATATATATATATATATATATATATACAACGATGTACACCTTTCTGATGCTAAAAATGCACCAGACCGCATGAACAGATAGTTTGGATGCACAAGCAAATTGGGAAATTCCAATTTTAGATTGGAATAAATGTGTCTAGAATAGAGTTAATAAAGTAATTTAGTATTTTTTTAAACAATGACTTGAAATGTATGTTATCAAATGAACGTAATAAAATAATGACCCTTGATTTTAAGAAATAATAAAAGAGAAAACATGCATACATTTATATTTATTTTTTATACCATAAAGTGCATTTAAATAAATTGCAATTTGATAAAGAAGTATTATTTATATCAAAATCAATTTCTTTATTTAAAGGGGTTATCTGTTTCAGTACTAAATTCTTTTGTTAGACTAATTGTTAATATCTTCAAAAGATGCATAAAATAAGTCATATACACATTTTTATACGCACAAATGTATGCGTGCTATTGAATAAATAATATACAGTCGAACCTGTATATAACGAACCTCTATATTGCAAATTTTTCTATATAATGAACTTTTTCCTGGAACCTTGAACATTTCACGATATTCTTCGTAAAATAACCTCTCTATAGCGAAATGCATTTTCTATATAACGAACTTTTTCTGTTTTTATTCAATTTTTGTTCTTTTTTTTTTTGAGTATTTTTAAAAAAAATTTCAAGTTTTATTTTCTCTTTAACACATTTTATGGTGGTCACAAACCTGGAGCTGGTTTTATTAGATCCTAACTCACCGATAGCAATAGAGTTCTGGATGCTTCATCCAAGAAGGGTAACCTTTAACTACCATTGCCTAGTTCACTAGAAACATGTTTGATATCCTCTTTCACCCTCAGTAGAGTCGCTCCGTATTCCCGCATTCTAATTATAAAATAATGTATGTTTAATATTATTTGTATGCTTCAAATTAAAAAATGTCCTTAAAATTCATTAATTTTAATATAAAATTATTTTCTTAGTATTGAAACAACAGTGAATTCTTCGAAATACTTTTTTCTTCTTTTCCTTGCGATTTTTCTTTCTTTCTTTGTTTTTTGATTTGTAAGATAGATAAAAGAAACATGTATTAATTTTAAAAAAGGTGTGAATGATTACTTTTTTAAATATATGTTTATGAATTTAAAATTTGTTTTATGTGGTTTATAAAGTATATTAAAAAATAAACCTCTATATAACGAATTTTCTATATAACGAACTTTTTTCTCGGGATATAGCGATTTCGTTATATAGAGGTCCTTCTGTAATTGTAAGAACAAAATTCGACACTTAGGCTTAAATGTATTTTAAAAAAGAAACTAATATATAATTAAAATAAACAGTAAAATAGTGCCTGATTTGGAAAGAGTGATTAATTATTTTTCTTTCTTAATATGAAGGAAAAAACGAAACAGGGAATAATACTAAAAATTCAATTTTCGTTGGTTCATTATTTGGATAAGTAAATATTTTCACATTTTAATAATGGTTCGTCTTATATGTGTGTCAAGAAAATCATCAGGACAATGCAAATAAACATATGTTATTTTCTCAGTGTAGAAGATAATTAAAAAATGGTATATACTTTAAGAAATGCATTCTATTCAATGGCCTTCTTGTATTCTCGATATTTGACATAAAAAAATCAATCAATCAAACTCTATTAAAAATAATAAAACATTTTTTAATGCGTCAATGTAAAGTGACAACAATAGAAACGATTTATTAAGGGACAGAAATATTTGTATACATGTTTTATGTTATAAATCCAATACACTTAATGAATATACTATGTATGAGTGACCATTTTTAATAGATTAAATCATTGAATTATATTAAAAAAAACTGTTAAATTAGAAAAGAGCTAGTTAACTTTTGTACAAATATAGTACCAATGCTGTAGATTAAAATTATTTTTAAACAGTTTTATTTGCTTTATAAATTTGTAATTATAGAAATGTCTAGAAAGATTAAACAATTTCAAATGAGATCTATATTTCTACGTTAACTATATATCATACGAAAAAAGACAATGGACAAACTAAAAGCATTTTCTGAAACAAACTTTACTTACCAGAAATTAGCATGGTTTCTATGGATTATTTACCCTTTTTTTTTTTTTTTTTTTTTTTGCAGGAACTTTATATGGTGATTTTTGGAGAATGTCTTTGAAAAATTTCGGCGCTATTATAGGTAGATTATGCATGAATATTGTAGCCTCTATGTTATGGCTCATAATGTTGAGTAGACGGGTTGTAGTATTTCGCTTGTTATATAATATTCAACTTTCAGGAAGAAATTTAAACAATAGAATTCCAAAATGCTGGTTAATATGTGTAACGATTGTAACGATCCTAGTTCCCTTTCTAGCTTGAATGAGTATGATTTTACCCATCGAAGAAAATAGATGTAAAGACCTCCTAATGTATTACAATTTGGGTGTACATGATGGTAAGAATTGTATTGTATTTTACATAATGATGTTCTTCATTCAATTCTTGAAGTATACATTGCGAACCCTTGTAACTGTCGTTTACATTATAACTTGCTGTTTCTTACGAAACCTCCTTAACACTGTGAAGTCCCCGCCGATGAGGACCTCCGTTCAATTGGATTATTCTATTCTCCTTTCTATTCTCGCTCAGTTCTATTGGATTGAGGTCTATGCACAACTGTCTTCACTTGCTGTATGATTATACAAATGCTCAAAAATTTCGGATATAATTTGCGGACCGTTATTACTTATCCTTTTTATTGGAGCTCCATAACGCAATATATAATTATCAAATAAACTATCTGATATTACTTTAGTTGAGGACTTTATAAGGGGTATGATTTCAGGCCACTTTGAAAAGTGGTCTGTAATTACTAATACGTAGTGGTTTCGTCAAACTCGCGACGCAGGGTATGGACCTAATAAGTCTAACGTCACTATCTCATTCGGATAATTCGTTACTTTTGGAATTAAACGACCAGCTACTAATCATTTTTATAATTGACAGTTTGACATACGCGGCATGTGGAGACATATTGTTGAATATACTTTCTCATATAGGGGAAATAACAAACATCATGGATTTTATTATACGTTTTATGTTGTCCTAAGTGATCTGCTATGGGCTTGTCATGACATTCCCGTATTACTTCTCCTCGCAATGAATGCGGAATATATGCTCTCATTTCACCTAAAGTAGTTGCGTATTTCGCTTAAAACAACAAGCATTCAACTAATAGAAAGTCGCGAGACCAATTTTCACAGATTGTAGTATTAAACGAGCTATCCTTTGGATTTTCCAGATGTCGATATATATGACCTAACTCAGGGTCCTTTCTCTGCTCTTCAATTAATTGCTCCCTAGACGAAAGTATCAAATCTCTAATTATAGCACAAGTAACCTTTTCTCCTGTTATACTTTCAGTAGGATTTTTATCTGAAACATTTGCCACAACATTTTGCTAATCACCAAACCTAAATACTTCAACTTGTCACAACCAAATTTGCATTTGTCTTTATTCAACTTTAATCCTGCTTGCTGCAACAATCGTAAAACTTCTCTTAAATGCTTAACGTGGTGAGAAAACGATAGTGACGAAATAAGGACATCGTCCATATAAACACTCACAAGCCTCCCTATCACGGGTTTTAAGATAGTATCTATTATTTCTGAAAATTTGGAGCAGGCCCCGACAGCACGAACGGCATGCGAGTGAACGCATAAGTTCCGTTTTTCGTGATAAAGGCTGTCTTAAGTACATCACTAGGGTTTACCGCAAGTTGAAAGTACCCTGAGCGGAGGTCCAGGAAAGACATAATTGCGGTATGAGGTATGTTTGTTATCAAATCCTCAATCAGCGGTAAGGGATGCCTGGGGTATTTTGTAATGGCTTTAAGCTTCCTATAGTCTACAGCAAATCGATAAGCTTCTAGGATATCCGGAGGTAACCCATTATTCTTTCTACACAGCACAACTGGCGACGCGTACGGGGATCGGACCGGTATTATGGTACCCTCTTTCAACATTTTCTCAACATGATAATCTAAATTACCTTGTTTCATCCTATTATGCCTGTACGCTCTCGAAACAACTGGCAGCTTATCCCCCGTATCAATCTTATGATATAAAACATGCGTGAGTCCCGGTTTGTCTGAAAACAATCATTTAAAACTATTAAACAAACCTTGCAAATCTTGCTAACAATCTTGCAACGCAATATAACTTTATAGATTAAATACTATCTCAAAAGTAAATGCTTTATACTTAAAGTTTAACTTATCAAGCATACCCCTATATCCTAGATAAACAGCTACGGTTCTTATCACTTCTGTTCTGGCATTAATCCGGCTATCCTCCATTGGGCTCTGACCCACTTTTGGTTAATCTGCACCGGCATTGTTAGACTAATTTACAGGATTAAAATTCTTCTTCTAGACTATATCTCATATCATCTTGCGACTATCTTTCTACTTAGCAACCCTTAATGACTTCACTTAACTACTCCACTTAGCGACCTCGCGAATGCTAAACTTTTAATACATATATGATTCCTAATTTACATGTACACGTTCTTCTTCTTGAGTTGGCATTAAAGAATTTTCATTGTGACCCCAAAGAACCCCAAGAGGACAATTAATAGAAATCGCAGTAAAAGCCACGTCACAACACTCATTCATCAATATAATATAAGAAAGATGCCAAGTCGAAAGCAAAAATTGACTTCACATGTTTTAAAAGTTTCTTGGATTTTTCTGAGAAGATTACAAAAATTCTTAAGACATTTGAAAAAACAATGTCTTTGCCCATATTTTTGATAGTGTCTAGTGACTTAATGGGACTAATGCATGGATTGAATAAATTAGATCCCTTTAATAATACACCAGAAGATAAAAAACGTGCCTCGGCTTATATGATTTATATTGTGTTTGCATCAGAATGAGGATTCATTTCTTTTCTATGGATTTCCATAGCTGCTTCAGGCCAGCACGAAGCTAGTCAGAAAACCATGATTATATTCATTAAGATATTTTAAAACGGTTCTATGTTTCAGGAGAGAAGAAAGAAATCAAAGAATCACTGCTTTAGAACACTCTGTATCATAGCCTACTATTCCTTCTCTCCACTTAGTACTTATTTTATTTAAAGAAAGGCATAATCCTCTCAGTTATCGGTAGTATTGTAACTTATACCTTGCTAATAATGCAATTTTTAAACTGAAGTTAAAAAAATTTTCACAAAATCAAGAAAAACACACACATTTGTTTTTTCCTTACATTTCATTACATTCCACAGACTTTTTTTTACGTAATTTCATATACTTATGAAACAATTCTTTTCCAGTATCTCTACTTCTACAACCTCCCTGAATGGACCAAGGCCTTTTCAAGAATCCTCTTTCATTCCAATCTCCATTTAGCAACAGTTCTCTAATTAGCTACCTTTCAAACTTTGAAATTGTCCTCCACACAATCACCCTATATCAGTTTGGGACTACCCCTAGTTATAGTACGAAAAGAATTGTAATTGAAATTTCTGAACGTAAAGGATTAGGGTGTCCATAAGGGCAAACGTGGCAATCAAACCTCAAACGACCAATCTAGATGGATTTAATGACATTGTTTCCTTAAATATCTTAAATAATTTAAAATCCTGCTGTTGTCTATACGATCTATTCTCATTCACAGCACCAAAAATATATCTAAGAACCTTTCACTAAAAAATGGCTAGTTTCTCACTTTGCGATTTAATCAAGTTTCAAATCCATAGGCAAGGATTAAAACAATAAAATACAGGATAGTTTTTATTCTCTCCAAAACTCCCTTACCAGTCCATCGCATTTCTTGAATAGCAATAATGGGAATGGTCAACTCCACTCTAAGACCCCAACCTTAAAGGCCAGCGTGTTCCTTTTTGCATGGCGTCTCCCTTCCGACGTGTCTGGCTTGGGTAACCATGCCAGTATTTATGCTACCGCAGGAATAGGCCTCTGAATCGACAGACCACCCAAGTCTCAGAACCTGTACAATTTGGGAAGATCTTCACTTGTGCCATGTATTTGGAAATTTATTTAAGAAAAGCACTAGTTTCCTACATAGGCTAATTTTCTCAACTTAGAATACAAATGTTAAAGTGTTAGTTGCCATTATTCCTTTTTTAGTCGACTTTGCCTCTCATACTGCGTTTTAGTTAGTGTTAGCCCATTTTGCGTCGCATGCTATGCAAAGAAGTGACAAATTTCGTCCTGCAAACTGAATTTGTACGTATTTACCCTTAGGACTAAATTATGTAATTGTATTTATATTTTTTATGTATTTCTTTATATTTCTTCGAGATGGTGTAGTAAAGATTTTTTTTTCTTTTAAACTACTGATGTGAGGTTTCACGCTATGAAATCAAAATCTTGCGCTGCTCCATGTTTTGACATTTTTCTGTTACTATTTTTATTACGGTATTTGCTTCTATTTCTACGAAAGCATATTTAAGATATTTTAATGTTCATTGCTAAGTTTTTTTATTAAAAAAGTAAAAAGAAAAAAAAAATATGTGTAATAAATGATTTCGGTTTTGAGACAAATGCGATTTTTATGCTCTGATGCCCAAGACAATGGGAAAGCTAATTTTATGGCAAGGAATCATTATCGAAAACATTTTAAAACAAGTAATTTTATTAATTATTTCTTTGCAGATATTAATCTTTAACACCTCAAAGCCGTGGAATTAATATATATATATACGATCATGGAGTAAATTTACATTTATAAGTTAGGTGCATTGCATGGAAAAATGGAGATCAATGAATGGAACATCGCATATTTCATCACCAATAGATGAAGCTAAAAACTACTTGCGAGTAAAAATATTTTTAATGAAGGGTGGAGTACATATTAATTTTCCGATAAAAAAAATGCTCTTTTTCAGCCGAAAGTTTGAAAAGAATTCTGACAGAGAAGGAGATATAACTGTAATGTTAGTGTTTGGAACACAGAAAAAGTTGTTATTGATTTTTTTTCCCGTAAAACTTTCGAAGTTTATTAATAAGACTTTCTGAAAATGCAAGAAATTAGTATAAAGTCTTTTTTTTGTTTTGTATCAAACTCATTTCTAAACAACATTTTTTTTTGTTGTTGCTTCTTGTACAATTTGCACTGTGTTACTTTACTTCTAAATATAATCACTTGCATATTATGTCATTAGATTTTCTCTATTTGTTAATAAATTTCAACCGATTTCTTGTTTGATAACGATAATTTTTATTTCTTTTTTTACATCGTAGATTAGAGCAGGATTTCTACGCATGTTTATTTTACTGCCAATTTAAATTTAAATTTAATTATAACATGCATTTAAAACTATGTATTTTAATTCCAAAATTAGCACTCGATGATTTCCAATTATTTTTGTCAAAAAATAAGCTTTATCTCTTGACAACTGTTCTATTTATTCATAATTTTTTATTGAGTAAAATCTTTCACTTAATGTTATATAAAATTCTGACTGATTTTTAATACATAATATTTACATGGTCACAGGATAGTTGAATGATTTCAGCGAATATATATACATACATACATATATATATATATATATATATATATATATATATATATATATATAGCCCAATTCTCTACTAACAAGAGATCACATCCAAACAATAACATTCGACAAACACATAGACAGCAGCAAAATCACACAATGAAGGACAAAAGAGTAATCGAGATAATAAATATAAAATGGATGCTGCAGTGCTATGAACATTACTGACTTAGGACAGTTATTATATAAAAATTAAATTATATAAAAGTGGGGTTGAACATGTTTTTTGGCCAGCCAACCTTCCCCCTTTTTTTGTAAATAACACTGAGCAAAAACCAATAGGAAATAATGGATAGAAATATCTAAATCCATTACAAGATAGAGGTAACTTACCTAAAAATTGCACTTACAAATGCAAAGCCCGCGCTAAATCTGAGTGGAAACATTCAATTTGTTGCCAGATACTATACCCTAGTACAGATTTAAATCCAAAGAGTGGCTGAAATGTAGCACTTAACAAAAGATTAAAAAGAATGGAAATAAAAATTAATAATAGTTGCATATTATAGCATAACTATAATAACACCAGAGTAAATATGAATAAAATAATAGTAAGTAATTTCTAATCTAATATTAGACTATGGAGATAACTATAACAAAATATTTGTTTATAGTAATAAGCTATTATCAATCTCATAATTTTAATCCTAACTATTTTGAATAGCTTTATTTATATAACTATTAATAAAATTAATTGGGTATTTCTGATTTAAGCAATATTTAGTAAAATGTATATACTTATTTATAATGTCTGATTTTTTTGACACAAGAAATTTATTACGTTGTATATAATTAATAACAATATTTCTGAATATAGAAATATGTACATTACTCCCCCAATGAGGAACTTTTATAATACATACACACATACATACATACACACACACATATATATATATATATATGTATGTGTGTGTTTTATTTAAGAATAATTTTATTTAACATAACTCGATAATTTTCTACTTCTACTTAAAATTGTACATATTTATAATTCGTAATGTTTAGTGTTTCTTGTGCATTTACTTTTCTTTAGAAATTTACCGAAGCTTATTATAGTCATCATGCATTTATCATTTAATTTACACGGAATATTAGTTTCTAAGATAGCCGTGCTCATCTAATTCCTTTTTTTCATAGTTGACCCCTTAAGTGTTGCGGTCGTATATATACATCTCACTCAACCAGTGCTCTAAATGTCCTGAATGTACGTATATGTTTTTCTGAATTGCGATCCTGTACTTCAAGCTGCTATCTGTAAATCTATTCCGATGAAATTGAAATGCAATAAATGAACTTGACAGTGTTTGAAAGAATTTATTTATTTCTGAGAATAATTTATGAGAAAAACGGTGGCTATAAAGAGCGAATTAAGAAGGTCGGTATTTAAGGGATTAAAAGGGCATAAAACAGAAACAAAAAAAAACATAATTTAGTCATTTATTTAAACGTAGAACCATTCCTCATAATCTTAGGTGATCCAGCAGCTACACACTTTTCTAGTGGAATCTTTTTTTCTCATTCTTATTAGCTTTATTCTGGTTTCATTCATGAAGCTTCATTTAGAAACATTTGTTACACTTTTACCATTCTAAAATGTTAAGCTTGCTTCCAAAAAATAATTTTTCTATTGATTTGTTTTGTAAATTACTTTTGGCAGGGTGAAACCATTTAAAATTTTAATAAAATTATAAAATTCCTTCAAAAACTATAATTTTTTTTATCACCAATCAATAAATATAAAATATAAAAAGTAAAACAGAAAAGCTCAACGATATATACCTTTCTGAAGCTATAAACTTATTGCACAAATTACAGTAAGAACCCATTTTATTGCATAAGTGCATAGAAAATGATGTCCAACTTTTTGTCGAACCTACATATATATCGGGAAAACTGTTGACTTGGGTTCAAATGATACTTCCATGTTCAAACTAAAAAATACGAAAAAAAATGTATATATACTCAAGTCAAAGATTATTTTTGACTACAATCTAACTGTGAAGTGTGTACATCGCTATGATCAGGCAATATTCTTTCTTCCGTTAATCCGAAGAAATGCCAATATGTAATATATATATATATATATATATATATATATATATATACACTCTAGAGAACTCATTTTTGCTCTGTAAGAATGTAACTGAACAACGGGCATTACCTTTTTTTTAGAATTTTTAAAGCAATTTGTAGAAGAGCTTTTGCATTTATATGATGATGCAGCTTTAGAGAAAAAGAATCCTGCCAGACCACCTTCAGTAGTTAACCCAGTCTGTCTTATTGAACGACATTTTATATCCCATATTCCTCCTACATCTGCGAAACGTGGCCCTACAAGGCAGTTCAAAGTTTGTTGTTGAATAAAGGATGCAATTCAAGTTCCAGTTATACCGCACAAAATTGAATTACTAAGCTGCTACTAGGTATTCATTGTTATTCATTATCATTACAAAATAGTGCTCTACTATAAACGAACTTTATCACGGCGGCGCAGTGTGGCCGTCACCTCAAGCAAATATGCAGTTGCTCACACGCAAAAACTTAAAAAGATTCAAGCATATAATTCAAAATATCAGCTTCTAACTACTAAGTATATTTCGTTTTGTACTAAACATTTGATTTTTGCACTAAAAATATTGACAATTTACCAGCCAAAATCATAAAAATAACATGACAGTTAAACAGTTATGTCCTCTCAATAAAATTAAACTATCTCAATAATAACTTTGTCAAATAAAATAATGAGATTATTCAATAATTTTTTGAAAAATAAAGGTTTTGGGAAAATTTTATTAAACTCAAATCCTTCGAGTCATGTGTGAACAAAAAGTATTCATATATAATGAGGCTACCGCAGTTGAAATCTCTGATGGAATGGGCTCCTTATTCTTGCCTTGACGTTACCTAAATGAGTGGGTCTAAGAACCATCTTAAATGTTACCCTTGTAAATTAACCATTCTTGCTAAGTTTGTGAGGTATCTCGGTACTAATTAGAGAAACTCGTGACATTTAAAAATTTGAAAGTTCGAAGTTACATTGATTGTGACTGTGTATGACATTAACTCAGTTTTGAATACTTCATGAAAAATTATTATTATATTCTACGAATGCACAAATAACATAAAATTCTTAGATATTCTTGTACACTTGCTGCCTACATAAACTGTACATAAACTGAAATAATTTCAATATCTTATATCAATAAATACAATCTCGTACTTTTTCAGGTCATGAGTTTAGGTACTAAAATTTTTAAAAACCTTAATAGTTATCGTCTTTAAAAGGTATATAAAGAAAAGAATTTGACATACGAATCATTAATAAATATTCTTGAATGAACAATATAATTCCATGAAAAAGAAATTCGATTCATAGATGTACCTGTAACTTGAAAAGTATGATAATATTTTATAATTGACGAAAACACAAAAACAGGTTGCTATTTAGACACACACACACACACGCACAAAATCAATTACATTTTATCTCTCATCTCTTTATCATATTTTGAAAAGCTTTTAGGTAATTCAATATATATCAATAATAAAAAGCTATTTTTTATCGGTTTATTTAGATAAAAGATCTATTTTATTAAGAAAGTTTATGAGAATATCAGAATGATGATAATGGACTTGTGCTAGATATTCAGTATAAAAAAATAAGTAACAAATTAAATACAATGTTTACCAATAAGCTGTATTTAATTGTTCTCCCGTAACATAAAAATATATTGTCTGTAAAGAATGTAAAGAATCAATTCATCAAACGCTTTTCAATTAAAATAAAAGCTTTTTTTATTAGGTTGCTGTAAAATGACATATTTAAGGAATAAGAATAATTAAATTGAGGTGCAATGACTTTTATTATTATTTTTTTATTTAAATGTCAATAAATGAATTGAATATCATACAAGGGTGAAAACTTATACCTTGGTTATACTTATTGGATTTAAAAATTGTATTAAACTACAAAGCAGCTGAATATAGCCATGTTCATACAAATTAAAATGGTTTAAGAAGAATTAAACTTCTCAAATAAGTTTGAAGTTAATGAAAAATTTCTCTGAGAATTGCCAAATTTAATGAATACCTAATTTAGCAAAATAGAGAAACTATTAAATAACACTGACATTAAAATAATGAAACAATTAAAGTTAAAATGTATTTGCGAGAAATGTGCTTGTATTCTTTGGATTATTTATACTTTTCATTTGATAACAACAATTATATTAGGTGATTTTTGGAACACGACCTTGAAAAGTTTTGGCGGTACATTATCCAGAGTATCTGTGAATTTATCAGCTTCTTTGTTATGGTTCGTATTGATGATAAGAAAGAAGAAAATATATCATTTGTTACGGGATATTCAACTTTTTCAAAGTAACTTCAATAAAAAAATACCAAAATGCTGGGTAATTTTTGGAACGTTTGTAACGATCTTAGTTCCATTCATAGCTTGGATAAGCGTAATTTTACCCTACAATGAAAATGACTGCAAATTATTAGTAATGTATTTCAGTTATCGCTTAAACTATGTAAGCAATGGCAACAACTGTATCGTTTTTTATTTAATAATGTTCACCATCCAGTTCCTTACATATGCATTACGAACATGTGTAACTGTATTTTATATTATAATGTGTTGTTTCGTACGGGACCTCATTATCACGCATTCATCCGTAAACGCTAAAAAGATCGTCAGTCAAAAAGCTAAAATTGACTACGCTTTCTTTAAAAAATACGTGCAAATTTCCGAAAAGATAGCAAAGTTTCTGAAATCATTTGAAAGAGTAATGACTTTGCCAATATTTCTGATAGTATCAAGTGACTTAATGGGGATAGTGCATGGGTTAATTAAATTAGATCCTTTTAATAACGCACCAGAAGAGAAACGGCGTGCCGCAATTTTTTTACTTTCCATTGTGTTTCTGTCTGTACGAGGATTTCTTTCTTACTTATGTATTTCAATGGCTGCTACAAGCATACACGAAGCCAGTAAGAATGCAAAAGACATTCAGGAAGATATTTTAAAACGACTGTATGTTTCAGGAGAGAAGAAAGAAATTCAAGAATCACTACTTTTGAATACAACATATAACAGTCCACCTTTCATGCTCTCTGCGTGGAAAGTATTTTATTTTAAAAGAGGTATAATTCTCTCAGTTACTGGGAGCATCGTGACTTACTCCTTGCTAATAATGCAAATTTTAAAGTGAAAAAATAGTAATTTCAAACAATTAAACAACATTTGTTTGCAATTACATATATCAATACGATTTTTTACAAAAATTCCTATACTTCTCGAACAACTTTTACTCTGAATCTCCGTTCAATCATTTTGGGATTTATTTTCATAAGCCACCATTTCCATGCATGGGTAATACTTTTCACTTTAGAATACAAATGCTTATGAGTTAGATATTTTGTTAAGGATAACTTAAAATTTCAGTTTGTAGAAAAATTTTGTCGTAGATTTTTTCCCTCTATTTTGCAAAACTTTCGAAGTTTAAAAGTATTTCTAATAAGACATTTAGGAATCAATGCCAAATGTTTACTTTATGAGTAATTCACTGCCAAACATATGTTGTTGTTTTTAGATTATTGAATAATTTACAATTTTCATTGATACTTTAACACATGATATTGTCACTTGCCTATTTACTCGAAACAATTTTCCTTATTTTTATTATATTAATACAAATTTTTTATTTGAGATCTAAGCCTTTTTCAGTATGGATTAAAGCAATGCTTCCAAAAAAAAATTTTTTTTTCAGTCCATGTAGCCTTCACTCGTCGTCTAAAGTCGTCAGAAAAATCGTGCACTAGATACTAACGTTAGTGGTTGCACGGAGGTGACGCTTTCACCCCAATCTTCTTTTAATAATTAGTTTTATTGTACACAATAAAAATCATAACTAAAGTGAATAACTTTATCAAGAGAAAGTGTAATTACTAATTTGAAGATTTTTTTCAGTGTTTCTTAGATAATTTGAGAAAAAAAATCTAATGAAACTGAACTAAAATGTTACAAATGTGTGTGACTTTAATAATGTACACAAATCACAAAGGCCGTATTCACTAAAATTACAGGAGTGGTATTTCCAAGCAAGATTGACTATAAGAATGATTTTGTTCAAGTTAATGATCGAAAAAATAACATGTTGAACTTTACTTGCTTGTGCTTTTTTGACAGGGTGCTGTGTGTCTTCTTGCTTTTTATCTTTTTTGAAGGAGTTACTTAAATAGCATCTGCAAAGGCTTCCTTTCGATTGAAAAGTTCCATGTTTTAATAGCTTTTCTCAAATTTACTTCCGATATCATGATTACCATCCACTCTTTTATCAGGTTCTTCCCCTGCTAGATCAACTTCTACGTCCAGAGTTTCAACTTCATCCAATGTAGATTGCAATTGATCCATTTATTTTTTTTATATATATATTTTGTTAGTTTACATGTATAAACCATAATGTGTCGTACACACACAACACAGCAATCAAAACCACTAACCCATTCTCGGGGAAAATGTATTCTGTTCAAAGAAAATATTTTGGAACAAATGTGGTCGCGAGGGAAACTTAGCCACCCCATGTTCCTAAAGATGGTAAAAAACGATTATCCCTTCCCAGAAAAGAGGGAGATATGTGCCAAAACATTTTATTTCCAAAGAAGACTGTCATATAGATAGATACTGACTACGTCAGGGGTTGCCCACCGGCCCATATTAATTAATTTTGCAGCCACAGTGAGATTCTTTATAACCTTAGAAAATACGGTTATTTCATTCAACATTTTTGTTTTTAGTATAGTTTTTTGTAAATCCTATTACTGTTTTTATTTTTTACGTTGCTTCTCTTTTAATATTTATTTAGAAGAGGGTATTATTGCATTACCGTGACCACCGCAGCATCAAGCTTGATTCCTATATCTTTATCGTGCTGCTTGTAGCACGTGGGCATGCGCAGTACTATTCGTTTGTGGAGTAAATGAATGATTTCATGTAACTAAAGAAATGTTCAATTTGATAAGTTTGAAAGGTATTACAACAGGGGAATATATTTTCTATGTTACTGAAAACTGATTATACCCAAACAAATTCTGTTTGGAAATTCTTTCTGGAATATCAGCTGATGCGGCTTCTGCTATGATTGGATACTTAAAAGGAGCTATAAAATTATGGATCAATAAAATAGACTCCAACAACAAAAATAATAACTGTTGCAAAAGAGATGATTTAATTATAATCCACTGTTTGATTCATCCAATGTGCCCAAATATTATCGATGAATCATGTCATGCAAATAATTATTAAAAAAGTGATATACGTTAAATCATATGCAGGAGTTGCTAAAAGAACTAGATTCTGAATATGGGGACGTTGTGTACTTGAATTGTGTCTGATAGTTGAGTCGTGAAAGATGTTTACAATGATTTTATGAGTTGCGTAAAGAAATTGACTTGTTAATGAATGACAAGCAAATACCAGGATTAAAATTAAGAAATGATTAATGGATATTGAATCATCGAGAGATTTAGGTATCATCGAAAAGCGCAATCAATTAAATACAAGAAAAAATAATTTAATAATCGATGCATTTAATCACATCGAAGCATTTCAGAAAAAAATTTTTGCTCTTTGAATCTCAATTGAAAAATAATAACGTTCAACACTTTTCACTGATGAAAGAATTAAAAAAATTAAAATGTGCCAGTTACATCAAATACGCAAAAAGAAAACACAAAAATCAAACTATCAGCTATTTTGAGAGTCATTTCACTAATTTAGATATATGCAAAAAAAAAAAAAATATTTGAAATATATTTATATCTTTTCATGTTATTGTCGTGTCGGCCACAGAATATCTCCAATTAGTGCTGATTGGCCTATAATGCAATAATTAATTAAAATACAGTTTTGAATAATTAGAATCAAAAATATATTTTAATAACATTTATGTCACAGAAGAAAAATTTTCTAATTTGAGACATCTGGCATAAAAAATTGTGAGCACTTTCGAATAAACTTTCACCTGCGATTTTTTATCCCAAAATTAAATTTATCAAACATAAATTGAGCTCAAACTTAACGGATGAAAACCTACAGCATCTGTTGCGATGATCAAATAAATGCATTGAGATGAACTTGCAAACAAATAAGTGAAGAGTAAAAACAAATATCTCACTAGTTATAAATAAGTTAAAAGTTATTTGATCATTGCATTATAATTATTATTTATTATCTGTGTTTGTATAGTAAAAAAATAATAAAAACAATAACAATAATTCATTCTGTTTTTAATTTTCATATTAATAAATGTTTGAAATCAATCCCCACACACAATCTAATATAAAGATACATATTTTTCTCTGCAACACATGGGATTATAATGTTTTTCCGAAGCGGCCTGAAAGGTCATTTAGGTTGGGCACTCCGTTGACTAGGTTAACAAACAGTTTTCCCGGAAATAAACATTCCAAGAGCATAGGGTATAGGTGACTCTGTGCCCTGAGCGACTTCTCCCATGTTTAATTTCATAAATAAATTACAGTGCATATTCAAAGCTATTTTTACAATCACACAAACTAACACTCAATAGCATACAATAATTTTTAAAAAAAAATTTGAATTTTTTTTTTTTTTTTTTGCTGAAGTTTCTCTGTTTGCTAATATTTTTCTGTTGAATATAATTTAGCTATAAATGTAATTAAAAAATTCTGTTTGATTTTTCTAACGTATAATTTATGTATGACCACATTTAAGACAAGCATACTCGTATTTTTATTTGATGTATTTTATCAAAATAAAAAATTAATTATTAACAATAATTTCATCTAACTTCCTCAATAATTTTTCACATTCATTTGAAATCGTGAAATTCAAAAAGTTATAATTCGAATTTTTTATTGTTTTATACTTTTAACGTTCACTATTCCCTGCTCTAGCACACAATTCCCCTTTTATTAAAATTATTATATTACTATCTCCCATTTTTTTTATATGGGGTAAATTCCTTATAAACTGTGCAAAACTAAATGGAAAATTTATAAGCAAACCTGCCTAAATCAAAAACATACATAAATGTATGTAACTAAGTCATTTGCTTGAACCTAACTTAAAACTAGTATTGGTATCAGATGGAATCCGTTTTTTCTGGATAACTCCATCCACATGATGCGTGTTTTTTTTCCATATTTTTTATCACAACGCCTCTTTCGCATGAAGTTATGCACACTCATTTTACCCTGGAGAAGCCGGTCACTTGATACTAACGTTAGTGGTCGCGCAGGGTGACGGAGTCACACCAAACCTTTTTTGTATAATTATTATTTTTATTTATTTCTTTTTCTTTTTTTTTTTTTGTACACGATAAAAGTCGTAATTCCAGTGAGTAATTTATTTAAGAAGTTGTGTGTGTGTGTGCATGCTTACCTATTTTAAAGGACTTTTCAATTTTTCTTTGATAATTGAGAAAAAGTTCAATCAAGCAAAAATGTGCAAATGGTTAAAATAAAGGAGACAAATCACATACACTTTTCACTAACTTTACAGGAATGATATTAGTAGCCATAACTGTAAATGTATTGTAGTTTTACTGCTCTTTGTGGTTATTAATAAATAGCATACTGAACTTTCTCTTGCTTGTGTCTTTTTGACAGGGCGCAGTGTATTTTGGGGCTTTACACCTTTCTTCATTAAGCTCTTCATTCAGCATTTGAACATTTTCATTTTAACTCAAACGTTTCACTTTCATCACTATTCTCAAATTTCCTTTCGCCATCATGATTAATATAGCCATTATTATTTCATTGGAATTTTCCTTTGCTTGATCAGTTTCAATTTCATCCATCACAGATCACAGATGCTCAATTATTTTTTTAAAATTCTGTTTATTTACATTTGTAAACCATAATGAGTCGCACAGCACAGCAAAAGAAAAACAAACCCACCAAGTCGTTCCCCGGGGGAAAATGGGGCATGTTCATAGATAATATTTTGGAACAAAAATGGCTACAGAAAGAACTCAGTCACACCAAGTACCTTAAGATTATAAAACACGTTTTGCACTCTCAAAAGAAGAGGAAGATATGTGATAAATAGATTTTAGTTCTCATGAAGACTGTCATACAGAAGGATACCGAAAAGGTCATTAGTAACAAATAAACGGTTTTCCCGGAACTAAAGACTTCGTTAGCTTGGTGTCACTCAATGTCTCGAGCAACCACTCCAAGGTTAAAAGATCAAGTTACAATATTTTTTTCAATAAAAAAATCTTTCTTTTTTTTACTTATTGTCCTTATTGAGTAATCATTAATGTAATAAATTTTAACATGGAGGAAGCTCTTAAAACTATTATATAAATATAAGTTAACTTCCAAAACAATATTTTTTTCATAATAATACTAAAATTAAAGTTTGAAAAATTTGAAAAAAAGAAAACTCATAACACGCACTTCTTTTCCGTTGAAATTTAATTCCACTAGATCACATGATTAGAAATTTTTATTATATGCACATAAAAAACGAATAAGATAAAGGGAATCCAAAAAATAGAATACAATTTTATAAAAACTACTAGAAAACTAAGCGTTTATGTAATCGAACGTAAGGCAAACATAGGATATGTATATATATTTATACTAATTTTAATACACTAATTATTACTTTAATTATTTTAAAATTTGCTTAACACGAGTTTCAATTTTTTTCTTCAAAACGAACAAATAGCTCAAAAGACATACCGAATGAAGATTGTGGTTTTAAAGCATTTACATACATTAACCAAAATTTACAAAGCATGAGTAGCTAACACTAATTTAACACATTATTATGAGTGTCACTATATAAAGAAAAAAATTGCGCATATACAAAAATATATTACTCGATTTTAAGACTTATGTATATATATCTATAGTATAATAAAATAAAATAAGATACCAAGTGAAAAAGTTGTATAACCTACAATTCCAACGAAGAAGGAAATTGGAGTTCAAGAGACATAACAAATGCACATACAAAAAGAATTTTTGGACTAAAATGGAGATCTATTATGATTTTTAGAGATATCGCTGATTTAGGCCAGTGATTTAGAGTTAAGCAATATTTTATGGATACACCTTCCCCGTACAGCAGAAATGTTCGGCATAATAGAAAAAAAAAGAGCCATTTTTGAATATATATATATATATATATATATATATACATATACATATACATGTATATATATAATATACCCTTCATATATAGTAGCATTATATATTATATATATATGGGTTAGAGCTACTACTTTTTACAAACTACTCCTTCACACAATTACTTTATCTAAAAGAAACACTGAATTAAGTGATGTCCCTCTTATCATTTGACTATTGTTAAAGTTCATGTAGTGTATCTGTTCTAGTTAGAAGATTTTGTGATAATTAAGGCATGAAAACTTAATGTTGCATTTTGTTTCATTTTTTTAATTGCATCAACTCAGCTTGAATTATTTATGGAAAATTAACATTATATTTTCCTTAAGTACAAATAATCTTCCATTATGAAATATTCTTGTAAACTTTTGCTTATACAAACATAAAATTATTAAATTTACTTTTATTTTCAAAAATATTTTTGAATTCTACCCGTCATTGAATGTTGGTACTGGAGATTTTGAGAACACATGTTGTTAATGTCTTCCAAAGATACATAATTCTAATAAAAGATACAGTATTTTACATGTAAACTTTATTGGAAAAGTTATGCCATTATAAGAAAAAAAATCTTACTTAGAAATGCTAATATTTTTAAAATAAACGAATCCATAACTAATGAAAACATTAAAATAGCGTCTCATTTGAAAGAAAAATCATTATATTTTTATAATACTAAATAGAAATGCTCTATAAAGAATGTATTATACATCAATTTTAAATCAATTTTTATATCGGTTTTCTTGGATAACATAAATATTATTCTATTTTATTAATTGCTTCTTATCGTTTGTGTGTTTATGAAAATGTCAGGACAAGGATAATTAGTCATATTCTTTGATTTTCATTATAAAAAGATATTAAATAAATTAAATATATCGTTCATCAATAAGCTATTCAATTGTTACTGTAAAATGCGTCGCCAATATACACAATCAATTCATCAAACTCCATACAAGTAATACAAAAGTTTTTTACTACCTAGCTGAAAAATGACATTTTAGGTCGATAGAAATGATCTGAGTAAAATAAAATTTATATTCATTAATAATTTCTATTTTAATGTCATTAAATGAAATGAACTGTATACCAATCAGCATTTATAGCATGGATATATTCATTGAAATCTTTAATGTATTGCGTTAAATTACAAGAGTACTAGGTGTCTTTTTCACGGATTTCGGAAACTTAATACAAATTAAAAACGGTTTTTGAGTACTTTAATTTATCTTACGAATTTGTAGTTATGGAAAATTCTCTACGGAACATCCATTTTCAGTAATGAGAAGAAAAGAATATTTCAGTGTTAATTGGATATAGCATATGTAGTAAAGAAAAATGGAAAAATTTAAACCGTCTTCGAAGTTCAAATTTATATTCAATAAGTTAGAATTGATTTTTTGGATTATTTATACTTTTTACATGGTAGTAATAATGATAATAGGAGATTTTTGGAATACATCTGTGGCACGTTTCAGCAGTAGATTATCCAGATTAACTCTGGATATTGCTGCTTCCTTGTTATGGTTCGTAATGATGACAAGGAAGAAAAAAGTGTTTCGTTTGTTGCATGATATTCAGAGTGCAGGATGTAGTTTTAATAAAAAAATTCCTAAATACTGGTTTATAGGGGGAATATTAGTAACGATTCTAGTTTCACTTCTAGCTTGGATAAGTATGATTTTCCCTTTCGAAGAAAATCACTGTAAACAATTACTAATGTACTACAGTTTCGGCTTGAATTATGTACAATATGGTAACAATTGTGTTATCTTGTATTTAGTAACGTTCATCATTATGTTAATTGTATATACATTACGAACTTTTGTTACTGTATTTTATATTATAACGTGCTGTTTCGTACGGAATCTGATAATCACACATTCAACCACAAACGCTAAAAGGATCACCAGTCAAAAAGCAAAAATTGACTACATTTTCTTTAAAAATTACGTGCAAGTTTCGGAGAAGATAAAACAGTTTCTTAAATCATTTGAGAAAATAATGTCTTTGCCAATTTTTCTGATAGTATCAAGTGATTTAATGGGGTTAGTGTATGGATTGATTAAATTAGATCCCTTTAATAACATTCCAGAAGAAAAAATACGTGCCTCAACTTATTGGTGGGCTATTGTGTTTGTGTCGGTAAGAGGAGTGTTTTCTTTTTTATGTATTTCATTGGCTGCTTCACGTATACATGATGCTAGTAAAAATTCCAAGGATATTCAAGAAGATATTCTAAAACGACTTTACACTTCTGGAGAGAAGAAAGAAATTCAAGAATCCTTACTTTTGAATACTTCATATAACAGTCCACCCTTTGTCCTGTCTGCTTGGAACGTTTTTTATCTCAAAAGAGGTGTAATCCTCTCAGTTACTGGTAGTGTAATGACTTATTCCTTGCTAATAATGCAAATTTTAAAGTGAATTAAAGTTAATTTCACACAATGAAAAATTTACTTAATTTGCGAATATATTAAAAACGAATTTTCTTTGCATTATCTCCTATATGCATTGATTTTTTTCGTAAGTTATAATTCATGTATAGCATATTAAAAAACATTTATTGTAACCAATCTGTAATTTTATATATAAATCATGTTATATGTCCTCGAATTCTTACGTTTTAATGTGCTCGATATTATAATGATGCGTACTTATGGTTCATGGATGTAAATATAATTGCAATATCCTTTAAAAAATATATTGAAAGTTCAGTAAAACACATACTTATAATTTGTAATTAAACTGGTTTTGATAACACTTAATAAAAATTCTATGGTTTTCAAGCCTGTTTTATAATTGATAGTTTTTATTTGCATTGAAGTGCAGGACATTATCTACTCAAACCAAGATAAGAGTAACTAAAAATAAATCTTCTAAAATAAAATATAATTAATTCATACATAAAGATATTCTGTACCATATAAGGGAAGAAATTTATTCCATATAAATATATTCAATATTTTATTTTTATTGTCTGCGTTGGGAAATTTTTAAATAAAATATTATCTTAAGTTCCAATTATCCAAAGCTACATATTGTGCATTAGACAAGAACCATGTCTATGAAATTAAAATGTAAAAATATTGCATGCATAGTGAACAAGATGTACAGAGTAAAATATCATTTAATATGTAGTAAGCGTATGTAACACGCTTACGTACAAGACCTACGAACAGTAAAAAAATATTTAAGTTGTATGCAAATCAAGAATTTTCGAATAACTTATTTACTGATATTATGTTATTAGATAATGGGTAGCCTAGTGGTTAGAGCACCGGACTCCAGACCGGAATTCCTAAGTTCGATGCCCTATGCTACCCAATACCCTCCGAGTACACACGGAGTACATGCTCGTTAAATCAGTGGGTCCGAAAGTCTTGTGGATTGAATCACGAGTGCCAGGGACTGGAGGATATTTCCCTCCCCTTCAATCCCATGCCTTAATTTGGGATAGGGAGATAAGTGGTGTTGCCATCTATCATCCCTTCGGGAAATTTCGCCTAGCTAACTCATATTGTCTCCTGAATGGTGCACAAGGCCAAGGCGAACGACAGGCGTACTTCTAGCCCCTTGCCCCAATGAATTTCGTGGGCCTCGATCTGACTATCAGACAGGTGGCATTCGAAACAACAACAACAGATAATGTATTGTTGGGGGAATATGCACATATTAATCCAAACGCATAGTTGAGAAAAATTTACGAAAAGCGTATTGCATACACCGCTATAGCTAATCTCATTAAAGGCAAATCCCCTATCCACCAAGATGTCCAAATGCAATGACCATCGTGTCCAGGCATACTTCAAGCAGAAGTATCTAATATATATGTTTTTCATTTCGCTTTCACTGCTAAGGGAAAATTATCCTTGTTTAATGGAATATTATGTTAAGTCGTGTCCATGTAAGGCAAGCAATGTTGTTCATATTAAATTATACCATGTGTCATTGTCAAATGAGACATTGATTATTCTCGCTATCAAGATAGTCTAGTAAGATAGAATTGCCTGCTTAATAGCACATCGGGTTGCCATCCAGTAATGGAATGCTTCACCAAAAACAAACAAGTATACACTGTCCTGTGAGGCGTCAGAACTTTATAAATAGTTTTCATAATTCATATTTAGCAGTGTAAGTTCATTCACCTTGATGTTGTCTCATGTTGTGTTACTATAAAAACTATATCATAGATACTGTGGGAAAAAGTTCACTTCCCTTCTCATGTCATACCAATAACAATTACATTCGGATAAAAAATTGAACATGCACTTTCCTAAAAATTCGATATAGTTTACAACATTGCAGTCGGGTACTACCATGCTTTCTGTCTGTGGGGCATAAGCAAACATATTAAAGCTCATAAATTAATTTATTGCAGGCGTCTGAGAACAACTTAGGCTGTGATTAGGTTTAGGTTGAGAACACTTTATGTGAACCTGTGGCAGTAAGATTTAATTTTTTGCCGTGACAAGAGCTATATTGCGGCTGAATCTTTTCGATTTTAAGATAATGTACATATACATATACATAGTAATATAAAATAAAAGTGAAGAAGTACTAGAGCCTACAGTGCTAAGACAGGAAGAAATTGGAATTCACCAGGCACAACAAATGTAGATACACAAAAAAAGTCTTTGGACTAAACTGGAGACCTATTATGATTTCTAAAGCTGTCGCTGAATTAGGCCATCGAATTAGGGTTAGCATTGCTTTATGGATACACCTTCCCCGTACAGCAGAAACTTTCGACATAATAGGGGAAAAAAAACCAAGTTGAAAAGTTAAGCCTAATACAACACGTGGAAGAAAAACTGCTGATATATTAAAATGAAGCTAAGAAAAGAGAACAATAATGAATGTCTCAAAAAGAGGAATAATAATAATAAAATTTTTTAAGAAACCCGACTTACGTGTAAAATAATTACTGGAGATCGAAAATTCAACATTCCTCTATAAGCTCCCAACGCGAAATGAAGTAAAATGACGAATGCTATTGAGACGACTATTCGAGAAGGAAAAATCGTGGCGCCACCTGGATATTTATTTTGAAATTAAACAAAACACTAAGATTTTTTTTTAAAATAAACTAAATAAAGGAAGTTTTAAAAATGATAAAGAACGAAGTTAAGAATAGATAAAATCAAATAGAAATATATTGCAAAGTAAATAAACTTATATGATTATATACTAATCAATATATTGAAAGCAAAATAAGCGCTTAAAATTTTTTTTTGTTTTTTTTAAATATTTTTTAAAATAAACTAAATAAAAGGAATTTTAAATAAAATAATGAACTAAGATAAAAATATATTTAATTAGAAATATAAATATATTCATAAATAAATTTACTTGGATAATTGTATTCTAAACAATTATAGCAAAAATTCAAAAATTACTTTGTTTTAAAATGTTATCAGTAACTAAATCATTGTTTCTTTTTATAAAATTTAAGATAATATTTCTAAATATTGATAGGGGTAGGTTACTACCCCAAAAAGGCATTTTTATAATGTTAAATTCAAATGAGTCTCTTTTATCAAAAATATTACTTAATAGCAAACTATTCTTAACCTTTAATTGAAGGTTCAAAAAGTTAGCTGACTCATTTTTATAATTAGTTTTTACTAATTTTAAATAGTGGGGATAATAATTAAGGTTAGGAACAAAGTCTACTATATTACTAAATATAATTAAGTCATCTATGTATCTAAAAAAGTAACAAGATTCATAACTAATACTTTCATTTTCATAAAAATGCAAGTAGATATTTGCTAAGCAGTTGCTAGCTGGTCCCCCTTGTGGTAAACCTGTAATTTGCTGATAATAAGCGTTATTATGGAAAAAATAATTTTCTTTTAATACTAATTCAATAACAGAAATATATTTATCATATTTTAATACCCTATTTAAAAAATATTTGCTATATGCTATTTTAAGAATCTTAAACATGTCTTCTATATCTATGGAATTAAAAATCTTCAAAATCATAGGTATACATAGAAATAATTTTTTTACCTAGCATGTACTTAATAATGTCCATACTATTCTTAACAATAATAGAATTATCAATTTTGTCTAATGTAGATTAAATAATATTTTGTAGCTTTTTGCCCGGAAGTGTAATATAAGTTTTAAAACCATTCGTAATAGTTCTAAATTTAACAGGAGTTTTATGAAATTTAGGAGTTAGGAAAATATGAGGGAATTTATAATATCCAAAATACGTAAATCTATTTTTTTTATAAAAAAGCAGAGACTCGATTAATAATATCTCTTTTGCTTGAATTAGATTTAGTAAAATCAGAATTATTATGAAAATGTTTGTTTAGCATATTAGTATACAGCCATTTGCAAATAATTGCATAATTACCCGGTACTTTATCGACATAGACAATAATAAATTTCTTTTGTAGGTCTGCAATATGGTTCTTAATATTGTTGTAAGTTATATCATAATTAGTTTTATAGTTAATGTGCAATAGCTCATTTAATACTTACATATATATATATATTCGAATGTGATTGTTGGATGTTATCTCTTGTTTGTAGAGATTAAGCCTATATATATATAGTGTTAGTACTGTTTGGCACAATCTACATCAAAATAACACATTCGGCTTGTTTGAATGGTTTCCGAATTCGAGGTGCAAAACTGTAGACGATTTTAAACTCTCTTTTGTCGTAATATTTTTTTTTCAGAAATTCGATTAAATTGGCGTGTGCAAAATGATGTTTGATGAACACTTTCAAAATTTCATTATGATCGTTTCGTTTCATTTGAATTTTACTCTATCTGCTATCTGTTTTTAAGGATCGTTTTCAATATCTTATCGGAACTTTTATTGATTTACAACCCATGCACAAAAAATACGCCACACAATTTTTTTCACGTGAGAAATATTTTGTTAAAATATATATTTATTAAAGGGAGAACCTTGTTGTACAAGCACACCTGTTTTGTTTCTCCTCTAGTTTTAACAATATTTAACCCTTTCTTAATTTTTATATTTTAAAAATAAAAATAAATCATCTTTATATATGTGGAGTAAATTTTGGAACTTTTTATTGAGAAAAAAATTATTAATTCTGATGGGGAAAAAAGTATGTAAAAGTGTAGTATATACACTAAAGAACATATTAAAATGAATTTTTAATCTGAAGTTTTGTTTCTTTAGGTTCCTACATACTGATTAATGCAGAGATGAATTATAAATGAGTAATGTGTATGTAAATTTAAATGATATAGCACATTTTCATTTATTTCAGCATTTGTTTGTAAGATATACTATTACTTTACCGTACAAGTTAAAAAAAACGCATAGAACTATTACATTCTACTTCTAAAATAAGTAAACGAAATCATTGACACAAGGTTTCGAAAAATTGAATAAACTAATTAATATATGATACTGGCCTTCTATAGGTCACATTTTACGCATATAGTAGGTAAAAATACCATCTTTCTAAAAGCAAACTACTTTAGCTTTCTAGATGAAATCTAAAAGTTAACACAATACATTATCATACATTCTTATTGAATGTCTTATAATTTTAATAAACATGCTGTTGTATATTTAGTTTGTGTAAGTAGTTTTTCTAGTAGGCTTTGACTGTGACCTATGATACATGATACTAATTTTTATAAAATCATTTTTTTTTCAGGAATAATTGTTTTTGAACACTTATAGATGATTCAATCTATTAAAATTATAAATAAAATATAGCTTAAAGGTATTCCACTTCTGAGAAAAATTATTTTTGTTACGTGAATATTTTATACACTTAAGGTAAATCGGAGAAGTCTCCACATTTAAGGATTTTTCGATTAGTACACTGAAAATTGAAACAATAAGAGCATGAAAAAAGTACACTATATTTTTCAATATTTAATTATTTAAGTATACAAGCTAATTCTCTTCTTAGTACCAAAATAATTAAGAAATTAAATGCAAAGGAAATCATTCAATTGTGGTATATTCCCCCATATATGGGGGAAGATGCCACCAGTCATGGGGTAAGATTCAACAACACCACAGAAAATAAAAAAAATAAGGTAAACATTACAAAATTAAATGTAAAATAACAATAACTATAAAAAAAAATCTTCTATAAATAGTTTGCTGAAAATAATAACAGTACAGGTTCGAATGATAGCCAATATAACATTTCACTCAGTGCAAATGATTATCATTGCAACAATCGTGCAACCGTTTTTTGCATTCAATGCACTGAATGCAGTCACACATGAGACATTTTTTAGCATAAAAGTACCCACTACACACAGCACAAATCTAGTCAATATTATCCTCATCAAAACTATCACCACCGGTATCTAGATTAATTTCTTCACTTCAGAATGACAAACTGACACGTCACTTTTCTTGTTTTTTTTAAGGTTTCTTGTTATTAATATTATTTTGTTATTAATAATAATCATTATTATTTTAGTATTTTTTTAAATTTTAATTATTAATTTATTTTGAATTTTAATTATGTATTTATTAATAATTACAATTATTAATTTAATATCAGTTTTAAATTATTTATTTATTATTAATTGCAATTATTAGTTTATTATCAATTTTATTTATTTATTTATTATTAACTTTAATTATTTATTTAATATTAATTTCATTTATTAATTTACTATTAATTTTAATTATGAATTCATTTTAATTATTATTGGTCTTAATTATAATTTTATTCTTATCATCAATTGTAATGAATTATTATTAATCATAATAATTATTATTAAGTGTATTTATACTTTATACGATAGTATACAGTGTTATAAAAATAAAAAATAAAAAAAATTAAAGTTCGTTTCATTTATTTCTGAACCATGTGGCGTCCTCCCCCAGGTATAGGGGGAAGCTGCCACAAACGCTTATTTTCTTATTGCTGCAGTGTTATGGCCGTTTCCACATGCATCGTATGTGTAACATAATGCGTATCTCACTTATATTGCTAATACATTATTTAAAACAGCAAGTACATTTTTTAACTTTAAATATGAGGAACGCAATATTATATAAGTTGTTGGTGGTACTTTTAACAAACATGCGTTTTCCCCTGAATTACCGTAACTAAGTTATTTCTCATACTTAATAAACACAACGAATTCGAAGTTATTTATTTTGCATACCGTTTTAAAATACTTTTACATACATATTTCACCAATATAAGGCCTTGATTTTAATAGTCATTCAAATTGTCTGCATTTTTCCTTGAAAAGAGAGCAATAGTAGTTTTCTTAGAAAATTTGAATTCCCGATTTATAAAGTTATTCGAACAGTCTACACTTTTCGTTGAAAAGGAGGCAATATAGTAAATTTCTCTGAACATGGGGAAACATTCTTTAAAAAGAATAATAAGTGTACCTTATTACATTTCCCACATACTTAAAATATATATTCTATGAAATTCGATTTCTGGAATAAATTCAACTACTTACGAATGAGGAACATTAAAGTCTTATTCTTGTATGCACACACACTTTATGGCTTACTAAAATTTTGATTTCCATATAATATGTTTGAATAAATAGAACATCATAAATATTCTTTGAGAATATTTATGAATTTTAAACTTTCTTTCTTTATGAATAAATTGAATATTTTAGAATTTCTATTTCCATTTTAAAATCAATAATGGGGTTGCAAGTATTAGTAATGACAATTTTTTTTAAAAAAAAATAGAATACACGTACTTCGTCTAACTTGTTCAGCAGAATGAACATGTTTTCGTATTAGATACAATTCAGTAGAATTTAAAGTTTAACGAAACAAATTAATAAGCATTCTACAATTATTATCCTAATGCGCAGATTGTCATTTCAGCATACTTCTGACCTTGCTTAGAAATGATCAATACTTTACTCTGATAAAATAACTTATATAATTTTACTGAAAATATTATGGTTAAAAAACGTTAAAATATTAGATGGATTAAAAAGAGAAAAAAGATTTAACTAAATTTCTTGAAAGGGATAAATTTGTAGGCGCAATAGTCTTGCGAACCACATGTGAACACTTAAATTAAATGTAACTGCTTCTGAGCTGATATTCTCTTTGTATATGCAGAGGGTGACAAAGAGGGTTTGAGTGAAAGAATGCAAGAAATCCTTCTCTATTAATTTTTGCATTTAATAAGATACTTAAAATATTTTTTGAATTTTTTTAAAAATATTTTTTAAGTTTTTCACTCTTTTAAGTAATCCGACTACTTTCGGAACCATGATTTTAAAAAGGCGCATAAATGGATAATTTTCATGATATTTAGTGTCACTTAGATTAGAACACATGTATAAAATTGTTTTAAGGACATTTTGACAAAAAAAATATCTAAATACAATATTTCGGCAAAAAATTAACTTAGAATAATCTTTTTTCAAAATATTCTCCTTTTGTGAAAAATACTTCTATTATAATAATGTTTTGCCTGTATATATCTCAGATATCTGAACAGAGGCTCAACTAGAATTTTCGAAATATTCAAATTATTTTTAGAGATACAACCACTTGAAATAACTATTGGAGTTTTTTTCTTCAAATTTCTCCCCTCTGTTGTCGTAAAATATGAATAAACCCACTTCTAAGTTATACATTTCAAAAATTCTAGTTGAGCCTCTGTAGAGAGGTCTTTGCTCCATGCATGCAAAATATTACTATAATAGAAGCATTTTTCACAAAAGGAGGATATTTTGAAAATGGGTCATTCTGTGCTCATTTTTTGTCAAAATATTGTACATAAATAATTTTTTATTGTAATACTATCCTTAAAACAATTTTATACACATTTTCTAATCTAAGCGACACTATAAATCATAAATATTATCCATTTATACGCTTTTGCAAAATCACGGTTCCGAACGTAGTCGGATACCTTAATATTATAATTTCAATATTTTCTTAACTATTTTTCAATGCATAAAGGTGGGGCTTCAGATTTTATAGAAATCATAACTTAACTGGTTTGTCAGTACACCGTACGAGTTGCAGAAATCAGTAACTCCAACCGTTTTCCCGTACGCTTTACGGGGACTGATATATTCTTCTTACGATCTTTGATTTGCGCATATTTATAATCCTTATTGTGAAATTATTGGTGCTAGAGTTTTTAAAAAGATGCAGTTTGTCCATGGTAATGCAATATTTTTCATCTTCAATTTTCTTTTTGATGAAGGCGATAATTTTCAATGAAGAGAGAAATTTTAATTGATAAGAAATGAAAATGGAATGAAAATAAAAAACGATATTGTAACGTCGTCAGTCATTCGTACACAAGAAAATTTGTTACAGCCATACTTTAATATATTTAAATAAATAAAATTTATTAGCTTCAAAGAATATTCATTAAATAGGCCAAAGCCGGGCGGACAGTCTTTATCACTCGAGGTCAGTCCATAGCTTTTCCGGGCTCCAGTTTACTCCATGGCTCTATCTCTCCAAGTCCCCCGCTCCGTCCAAGTCGCTTCAGGTTTTCTCTTCTCGTCCGATCGTCTCCCTTCTTCGTCCGTTTCTCCCCTTTGAAACACCAGGGGCGGGTCCATCACGCGCCCCTCGTTCTCCTCATTGGCAGGTCAAAAAAGAAAAGGGTCTGTCCTCGTCTTCCTCATTGGCAGGTCAAAGAAAAGGTCTGCCCCGGGCCACCTGCGTTTCTCATTTTCGCGGAAAACACGAACACATTCCCCATCCGTCTGGAATCCAAGGGCGCCATAACTCACATCTATTCATCTCACACCTGCGCTTCACAACCCCACTCTCAATGCATCAACTTCTATTCAAAACTTTCCTAAAGGAATGCCTATCGACATCGACATTCCTTAGCCATTGTATATTCCAGACCAGATGTCTGCGCTGGTCCGAGGCCAGTTAACAAACAATGACCCCATGGCCACCTGCACCTGTCATCCAACATCTGTTTGGTGATGGATGGATAGGGTGATTTCAGATGAATTGGCAGGGTGGGGTTCACATCAATTGAAGACGTCACAATATTATTTCTACCACCACTGCAATGTAAGACCTAGCACTACACCATGCTTCTAATTGTGTGCCCATATATATATATATGCACAACAACTAAAACTATACTCAGTGGCATAACAGCCCATGAAGGCCAGGACCTACTGTGCCCATCTCAGTATACGTGACCATTGGGTGCTCGGGTGCATGAGCGGATGTCCTGATCAGGTCGTCAGGGCTGTGCTAACCCAGTGGTCAAGGTATCGGATCATGGCAGGCATGCCATGAGTGAGCCCAGCACCATTAAAGACACGTCGTGTAGGGCAGTGATGCACGTTAAATTTGTCGAGTGCTGAAACGTCCTCCCGTTGTTGTGGTGTGGTAGTTAGGAAACGGGAGTCCCAGCTCAGGTGTCGTCCACGTCACTTGACCATGGTTCAAAATTACGTGGTCCGTCGCCAAAAGCCCTAGTGTAGCTGAACAGTGCGACGTTAATATTCACTCATTCACTGATCAGGCAGTCAGTCTGAAGCGAAACCCCAAATGTTTAGTCCAAAACGAGCTTGGTACTCATTTATCGACACACTGAAAGGATGAAAGGTTGAGTAGACCTTGATCAGCCAACACCTGTTAGGTATTGGCCCAGCCCGAGGATAGAACCCCGTACCTGCGGAGAGGAAGCGCAATACGCTACCACTCGGCCTCATATATGCACACAAACACACACAATAAATACTTAACCGTTTGAAAAAGAGGTACAAACATATAATTTTTTTGTAAATATGAGAGGATTTTTGTAAGATATATAAAACATTCTTCAAAGCATGCAGAATATACTTGTAAAAAAACCAAATATTTAGGGGTGTTTGTGTTCCACAATTATAAAATAAAAAATAGCGTAAAATTTTTACTATTAGTGTAAAATTAAATAATAATTGAGTAAAAATTAAAATACTTTTTTTTCCATTTTCGCATTCTGTTGAGTATTATGCTTAGTTAGCTATGTGCATTAAAAAAATGTACGTTTTTTAGAAAATTTTGGAAACAAAAAAAAAAAAAAAAAAACGATTAAGGGGAACAAAGGAAAATATTTAGCATTTTCTAACCGATTCTTCGAAACTGTTTTAATTATTTTTCTCCAAAAATCAATATAATTAAAGAACAGCTCAATGCCTATTTTGAGTAATTTTTAAATGTTTCTGAAGATTATTCTGTTATAATTAAATTCGTTTTCCCCTATTCTATGATCAGAACGGAAGAATCGACTGTTAATAATACACTTTTGGAGTACCTTGAATGTGTTTTGCAAAATCTTTTCCTTTCCGTTGCCACTTTAATTAATTCGTGAGATAATATTGTCAAATTTGAAATTATATTTAAATATATTAAAGAAAATGAACTTTTCCAAGAAAAGTACGGGTAATTCATTCTTGAACTAAAATTTTTCCGAAGTTCAAATAGCATATTCTAAATTTTGAATGATTAGTGCCACACAGAATGCATAAAATTAATCAATCTAATATTATTTTCATTTACTTTATTTTTGATTCTTGGCAACCTTCTCAATTATGGTTAGATTATTTTCACTTCTGAAAGCTTTTCTCCTCAGAAACGAATAATAAATTAGAAAACTATAATTCTTATTTTGGTCATAGGCGGTTATTCTACAGTAAAGTATAATACACTGGACTCTAAAGTAGAACAACTCCTCAGTGGACTGTATAAACTTTTTCTCACACAATACGTACTAAATTGTTAAACTCAAAAAGTGTGAGGCTAGCATATCGTTCTCATTTCTTTACGGCCGCCTCCCGGATCCCCTCGCATCAATCAATCGTGATTGAGCCTTTCGCAGAAAGAGAAAGAGTCAACACACCGCATGTGGTCCGCCTTGAATAATTTTGCGGCCAGAGAAATTCTTTACATCTTTACAAAATTAGACTATTCTGTACAATATTTTTTGTTTAACGATTTTTTTTTTTGTAAAAAATAAATCCCATAACTGTTAATATTTTATCACGTTGATTCTGTTACTGCGAATCTCTTTTTTTCCTAAATTGAAATTTATCAAACATAAATCGAGCTCAAACTTAACGCACGAAAATCTGCAACATCAATTACGATCCGCAAATACGCATGCATTGAGATCGACTTGCAAAAACTAAGTGAAAGAGTTGAGAAACAAATATCTCACTAATTAAAAAAATTAAACGTTATTTGATTATTGCATCATTATTATTATATTTTCTATGTTTGAATGTATGAAAAACAATGAAAACAATAATAATATATCAGTCTGTTTTAAATTTTTCCTCCAACAAAGGCTTGTAATAGTTCCAAATCTAATATAAAGATATATATTTTTATATGCGGCCCGCGGGATTGTAAAGTTCTTCCGAAGTGGCCCGCGAAGTCATTTGGGTTGGCCACCCCTGATCTAGACTATCATATATGGCAGAGGTTCCCAAACTTTTCTGACTCATAGACTCCTTGCCATGTTTTTCGTCTTTGAGTAGAGTCCTTCTTACCCAATATTAAATTTTTGCACATTGATCAACTTAAATGTCTTTTTGACTGCTGGTACAGAGCTATTTACTTTAAAAATTAAAATTTTTAACTGTAGTGAAGTATAGTGTTTAAAACTTAAAAACAAAAATGTTAATTATTTTTAAATTTAAATTTAATAATACATAAAATAATTGAGCTACAAAAAAAATGCTTTTAATAGGAAGGATGAATCTGGCACTTAAATAATAAATTTTCAACATTTGTCATCAATTTCGTCCAGTTTAATCCTAAATTTCTTCCTTTAGTTGTGGCCAATATTTATTTTTTTTGGTCTACCATAGTCAAAGCATTCTCAAACATTTATTCAAAATCTGAATAGAGGGCATTTAAATGAACGTAGGTTCAAAAAACCTTATCCTGGCAGATTGTCTGTGACAAAATGATAAACTGGGAAAATTCACAATGTCAAATATTATACTCCTTTAGCTTAATTCTGGCAAGAAAAGCTGAAATGATGGTCCTTAATAAAATATATGCTGTCATCTTGTAACTGTAAATATAGTAAATAAATATGTTAAATAAATAAAATCTGGTTTCGCGTTGATTACATTTTCTTTTAAAATTAAAGTCACGATGTGATTTAATGAGAGCCTCTATGTAGACCCCCATTTACACCTCATGAACCCCTAAATTATATTTTCACTGACGAAGACCCCTTGCAAGTCGTCATAGACCACTTTGGGAATCACTGATATATGGGATTGATGACTGTGCTGTAGTCCTCAGATCCAAAGAGGAACTTGTACCGTTCTCATTCCCTTTGAACTATTGGGTCGATGACCTCGCACTTCCTGTGGGTGGGGGAACTATTCATTGCAATAGGAAATAGCCTTGGGAAAGAAGGTGTACACGTCTGCTTGTTATGACTCAACAAAAACACACTTGTAAATGCAAAGAATACATTATTAATAGTTTCTCTGAACTAAATACTCATATTTCTTTTGAATATTGGGAAATTATAATAGTTTCTAACAAATTTTTTGTGATTATTAATGTTTATATGTGTGTACCTATAAACCGAAAAGAGAAAATAAACCTATTGGAAACCTTTAATTTTGTATTCCTTATGTTACATAGTACAGACATCATTTAATTTGACTCTTAGTTAGATCAAGATATTTTTAGTAGTATTATGAAGATGTGTTATCATTCAATTAAAAATATTTTATTTTTTTAAAACACTTTAGCTATAAATTTAGTACATGTTTTTAGTTAAGTAAAATATCAATATAATGATGAAAAGAGACTAATAGATTCCACAAAATCCCAAAAGTAATCCCTAAATAGAACAGAATATCCAGGAAAAAAGAATAATTAAAAAAAAAGAAGAGAAACCACTAACTTTTGAGAATATTTAACAGTTATTTATTCATATAAAGTGTATTGTGAAACATTTTTTTAAAGAATGAAAACAATTTTCTTGGAAATACTACTCATTTTTATTTTAATATGTACAGTAAGACCCCGCTTAAAGCTGGGTATACGTTCCATCAAAATGTGGAGCGTAATATGAATCAGCGTTAAACGAGGTTATCTCATCGTGTAAATAATGGGATTAGGGGAAGATTGGTCAGGTATTTTACCATTAAATTTATTAATTATGTGTTTTATAATAATAAAACAAAAATGTATTTCTTAAAAATATACAATATTAACATAATAAATGAATATAAATAAAATCTAAGTCAGTATGTTTACATTTCAGATCATACAGTCTCTTCGGTATTTAGAATTTTCTGCATTTTTATCAAGAATGCATCTAATGTAATTTGCGTTTTCCTTTTGGCTTTTTAAGAAATTGTTGGTAAGAGTGGATAAGACATCCATAACGCCCCTTCTTGCCTTTGAACTCCTGTCAAAATTTTCACCTGCTTTTTCTTGCTGCTTTATTTTCGTGTTTTTTACTATCACACATGATAAAAACTAAAAATCATAATATTTGTCACGATAGCAATCGTTATATTATATAAATTTATGCTTACAATAACACTAACAAATGTTTGAAGCGATAAAAATACGTTCGTATAACACCGCTTGAAACAAGAAAAACAGATAAACTGTTTTGGATATCGGTAAGTACCGCTGTGTGTAATTTCGGGGAATCCCACAATTCAAATAGAAGAGCGTTAAACCGAAACAGCGTTATGCGGGGTCTTACTGCATACTTTAAAACATATATTGTGGGTTTTGTAAGGATTGTTTAGAAGTTTGAAATTCCTTGTTAGGATCAGACATTTTTTTATACATAAATTCAGAATATATGCTTTTTAAATGTATAGTCTAAATGTAAATCCCGTGTTGAGTACTATGCATTATAATTTACAATAATATGTATTAAAGGCTACAGAATAATATTTAAATAAAGTGTTATTTAATCAAAACACTTGTTTTATATTCACTTATCACGATAATGGGATGTTTTAAAAAACTAGCTCACCTGAAAACGAGATTATTAATGTAAAGATGGCTTACACATAATCTTTTTTAGACTGAAGTGGATTTAATTTTTAACTCCAATTATCTATGTAACCTTGAAGCCTTTTTAGTTATTCATTCTTTACACTTATTTGCATAAAATATTTTCCCTCATAAATATTTTTTTACATTCAACACTATAACTTGCATTAAAATATATGTTAGTACCTGTAACTCACAGTTTGTTGTTAAGAGTTAAATATATTTACGTTACACACAAAAAGTTCCCAAGAGCAATCAGATGCGCACACATTACAAAAATTGTAAACTTTAGGAGTTTACTCTAGATGGATTATCCAGAGACTTAAGATTTCGTAACAATATTTATACTTCATGAATTACGAATAATTTATTTTTAATAGATACGCTTCAGTAGACATAAAATAAATATATAAGTGCTTCCCATTTTAAATTTTAATTTATTACAAAATATTCTGGTTAAAATAATTCATAGAAGCATTACTTAAAAAACGATTTCATTCTCTTTTCAGTTAGTAGTATATTTCTTGATATTTAACTATGCGTCAAAAGTTTAAAATAAAAATATAATAATAAAAATAATTATGTTCAAAATTTATAAAGACACTTTCTTTTATATACTAATCACATAATAAAATACATATAGTTTAAATTCAAATAATCTATTTTAAACTTCCTCTGTACAAACCTATAAAATACTTCAAAAATTATTTATTTATTTATTATTTTTTTTTTCTAATTTAAAATATTTCCATTGAAACTTTGCGAATGCTGAAGACTTTTTGCATGTTCATGCACCTTTCTATCAAATCTGAAGCTTTATGTCTTTTTGAACTGAATTGAATGGGGGGGGGGGATAAATAAGATATTCTCCAATACTTTAGAACAAAAGTGGGATAATCTGTATTACAGCTTTGTCCAAACATAAGGCAAAGCTGTTTTTGAAAGCTTCAATGTTAGAAATCTTTTCGAAAAAAAGCATCAAGTCTGTACGCTAAAGTGAAACAAATATAATTCGTTTTTTATAGTAGTACTTTTAGTCGTAAGCATCCTGAAAAAAAAAACCCCCGCGGGGGGGGGGAGAATAACCAAGAGAATGAATAATATTTTGTGAGGGAACAATATTTACGTGAAACACAAAGCGTTTTTTCTTTTCTACAATTGTTCACAGCTAAAAGGAAATTATAAAGGGGATCTTAATGTTTTATTATCTTTTTCAGAGGTATCGTAAGCGATTGAAAAATTTAGGAGTGATGTTTTGAACTTTTCATAAATATTTATTATTGCTGTCTGTTATGACACCTGATATCGACTGCGCCAGATCCAGGCGCATTAGTTCATCATAGCACGATTCTATATGCACGATTGTCGTTTTCCTTAGCCTTGATCACCATATTGGTGACAGTATGATTTAGTTCGGTTCTACCCCAATTTTGAGGGAGATTACCCTGGGGGTCAGGGTCTCCCCCCCCCCTATCTTTCCCTTCAATCAACCTGAAAAGAGGACTTTTGGCTCGACGATTATCCCCATGCCGCAAAGGCACTATACTACAATTACAAACATCCATGCTTTCTCCGGGATTCGAGTCCCGTCCCTACGGTACAGCAGTCAACATCGCTAACCTTTATATCGGATGGTAGTCGCTGTATTTTGTCTAATATTAAAAAAGCAATAGAACATTTTTCTTAAAGAAAGATATTTATATAAACAGATTTATCTCTTAAATAAGAGTGAGTGAGTATAGTATTCCATCCTTTTAGTATAAATATCATTAATAATTTTTTTAATATAAATAATCACTGGTATATTCATGATTAAACCATGATGAAAAAAATATATTTCATCTTGATTTAATCATGAATTTAAAATAAGAGTAATGCATTTTAGGAGGAAATAATGTATGCTAATTCATTATATATATCCATTAGCAATTACGAAGGTCATATTTATGTCGAATACATTAATATAATTTCTCAGATACATTCATGAACATGCATTTTTGGATGCATAAACTCTTGGATGCATACGTATTTGCAAGAATGCATGCATATGCACATGCACGCATACAAGCATATTTGCAAGCATGCGTGCATATATAGGTACATATAAGCATGCATATACATTAGTGCATGCATACTCACGCAAACAGATATACACTTATATTTAAACAGTTACACAAACATACATTCACAAACATACTCTGTTATTCATAAATACATGTGGAAGCGAAATATTTTTTCAGCCACTAGAGAGACAGCAAGAACATTTTCTTCATTTCCCGTTTAACAAAAGAATGACAATCAAGAATTGTACGGTCGAACTACAAGATGGTCGAATTAGTTTTGTTTGGATTAGGATTGTACGATAAGGCGCTAGGTAAAATTTTTTAATGTTAAAATAAAACCATTTTGTACGACTGTTTTTTATATTATGCATATGTACAGCAGAGGTGCCTCCTTTTGCAAGTCGCAAACAACAAAGGATTGGAATAAAATCCCTTAAGGACTGGCCCGAATAAGAATTCATTTCGTCTCAGTCGTCTAATGTGTGCTCTTAGGACTCGCAGGGGCCAGTTCAAATACGGTACACCCAAGTAACATTCAAAGTCACCATGGGTCTTCCTCCTCTCCATTACCAACAGCATGTCACCGATCGATTGATTGAATATTAACGTCGCACTGTTAAGCTACACGAGGGCTTTTGGCGACGGACCACGTAATTTTGAACCATGGTCAAGTGATGTGGACGTCACCTGAGCTGGCACCTTCCTCACCTAACTACCACACCACACCAACGGGAGGACGTTTCAGCTCTCGACAGATTTAACGTGCATCGCTGTCCTACACGGCGGGTCTTTAGTGGTACTGGACTCGAACTCGTGACAAGGCAAGCCACGATCCGATACCTATACCACTCGGCTACCGCGGCCACCAGCCCAGGAATTGAACACTAGATGGCCGCACATCCTAAAAATAGTGGTTGAATATGCCATCATTCCATAGAGAGTCTAAGACAATCTCAATAAATTACTACTAGTGACTCAAAACGGTAATGGCGTACTTACACTTCTCATCAAGAGATTACCCGCAACTTCATCGGAAAAACTTTTGAACGACACTCAAAATCTACAGATGTATAACTATTGCAGTATTTGGATGGAAGAACAACCTTCTAATAGCACCGTTCAGAAAGTTAAAACAGAAGAAACAACTTTCTCCTCTGGGAAGGAGAGTATGCAGTGGCGCATCATTCTGCAAGTAGCAAACAATAAATAACAGGAATAAAATCCCTTAACGACTGGCCCACCCGATTAGTTATACCTTTTGTCTCAGGAATGTACGGTGTAGCGACGGAGCAGTAGGTCGGTGGATCAAATGAAATCCCCTGCTTATGTCAACAAATGGTCACTGAAGCGCTATGATATTTCACTAAGTTAAGAATAACCATACATATCTACATGTACTTGCATTAGAGATTTAAAGATGTATTTAAAGATTTAAATATGTAAAGATGTAATATTCATATGAATATACATGTTTGAATTAGCATTTGACTTGTATGACATGCAGTTTAACCCTTTAGCGGGCAGTTGCTAATACGTCTAGTCCAGTGCTTCTCAAACTTTCGATACTGGCGACCCAATTTTCAATCATAATTTTTATCCCTTATAGAATAATAATATATTGAATGCAATAATAATGTACTTTGAAGCTAAAGCTACAATACGGTCTTTTAATTATAAACCTTACAAATTAACAAGATAAGTATTAAATTTTATATATGTTACTTTTAAGTAATATATATTTTAAGTAAATGAGACATTTTAGTAATATATATATATATATATATATATATATATATATATATATATATATAT
>BMAV01022374.1:103207-117201 GCA_019973955.1 Trichonephila inaurata madagascariensis
TTGGGGACGTGATCCGTTTGGAACTACCGACTCCTGCATCCTAAAGCTGCTAAATTTTACGTGACTCTGGATGAGAAAAGTATTTTAAGTTGCCAAATTTATAAGAAAGAAAGGTAAAATAAGTTTAAATGATAGTTTTTTTTCATTAATACTAAGAGAACTTTTTCTCCAATAAACTATATTTGAACAGATATTAAGTATTGTTTGTTTATTTTTATTCTATAAGATTATTGGCAAGTAATATTTTAGATATTAATTTTAAGGTATCCAACTACGTTCGGAACCGTGATTTTAAAAAAGTGCATAAATGGGAAATTGTCATGATATTTCGTGTCACTTAGATTAGAATACATGTATAAAATTATTTTAAGGGCATTTTGACGAAAAAAAATTTATTTAAATACAATATTTCGGCAAAAAATTAACTTAGAATAGCCTTTTATCAAAATGTTCTCCTTTTGTGGAAAATGATTCTATTACAATAATATTATGCCTGTATATATCTCAGACCTCTGTACAGAGGCCCAACTATGATGTTTGAAAAATTCACATTATTTTCAGAGTTACAATCCATTGAAATACTTATCGGCGTTTTTTTCTTAAAATTTCTCCCCTCTGTTGCCGTAAAACATGGATAAATCCACTTCTGTGTTATATTTTTAAAAAATTCTATTTGAGCCTCTATACGGAGGTCTGAGCTATATACAGGCAAAATATTATTATAATAGCAGCATTTTTCAAAAAAGGAGACTATTTTGAAAATCGGTCATTCTATGTTCATTGTTTGTCAAAATATTGTACTTAAATAAATTTTTATTACAATGATATTCTTAAAACCATTTTATATACATTTTCTAACCTAAGTGACACTAAATATCATAAATATTATTCATTTATACGCTTTTACAAAATCACTGTTCCGAACGTAGTCGGATACCTTAACTACTGTATAGTTCTAAGAGAAAGTTCATAAGTTTTCTGTTTGTTTAATTTAAGTTTTGAGAATTTGAGTTCAGTCGAGGGCTATAATTCATCAAAAACATTTTAATATTGGTCATATAATCCTTTAAAATGATTGTTACATACCTTGATGGTCTGTGTGATAGCGCTATATTTTTTGAAATTCTTTGAAAATGTATTTAGTTTTTTTCAATAATGTAATACAAATGCTATGTAATACAAATAATGTAATACAAAATAAAAAATTCCTCAAGTACAAATCAGTTTTCACATAAATTATTGCTACAGAAGTACTCTGCTTGATAGACTGAATATTACTTTTTCCGATTATTTTATGCTTTTTTTGTATAAAAAATATTTACATATATTTAATTTATTTCAGGTTTATAAAACAGCTTGCATTTTTAAAATTTTTAGTCATACATATATATCTCTAAGATTATTAACACTAGAAAGACTGAAATTTAGTATATACCTATAATGCTCAAAAACAATCAAAATGACTGACTGCATTGTGAAAAAATAACTAATGTGTAAAAAAATTGTTTAAAATTAATTTTTAATATTTTTTGTATTATTTACAGTTATATAACAAGTTATTAGTAAATATTAACAATAAAAAAATTTACTTCACTTGGCAAAAATATATATTTTAAAAATTTTTAAGAAATGTTGTCATTATATACGTTGTTGTGCTTCTAAATGAAATTAAAAAGCAGTCAAAATGACTTCCCTGGGCAATCTAGTGTTAAGAGGAATGAAAAAAAATTAAACACGCACTTCTACATCTAATGCAAGAAGAATGATGTATCATTAAAAATTGTTAGAGTGAATTATATTAATGTTAGAAATAAGTTTTTAATTTTGTAATGCATCTAAAAATGCTCAAAACCTAAATGTCTCGGTTTATAAAAGAAACCCTTTGAATTAAACTTGTTTTAAAATTATAAAACAAGTCATCACCAAAAGGCATAAATTAAACTGATTTAAATATAATTAAATTTACGATTGATATTTTTTCTACAGTGAATAGTCAAATGAATTCATAATTAATTAGTTTCCCAATTCATTTCTTGATTTTTCATAATCAGTATAGTTTTTTATGTCCATCATGGTAATATTGCTACAATTTGTGCATGATAAAAATTATTGACTCTTTAAACTAAGCATTAAACATAATAGGAATACTTGGTTCTTTTTCTCAAAACATACAAAAAAATAAATTAAAATAAAATTCTTTCTAATTTTTTTAAAATACTGCTTATAAAGCAAAATAAACCACTAGAGAAAAACAAATTAAATTCTTTCAATAAATAAAAACTGGTAAAAAAAAAAAAAATCACTTCATTTGTTTTTCGAAATTATTGCACAGCTAGCTGGTATACCCATTCTTCTCACGGGTGAATTGAAAAATTAAACAATACAAACTGAAGGGTAAAAAAGTTTTTAATGAGTTAATATTACGGGAATTGTAAATTAAACAAAAAAAAAAGCTTTTTGCATATCTCAGCTGAATAAAAAACCATGTTTGCTAAATTTTAAGTCTGTAGATATAACAGCTGATAAAAAAGACTTATTTAAAATTTATAACGCCCCGTAACTCTCTTGTGGGTCAACTTTTGAAAACACCTCCCGTCTGCTCAGCAAAAATAACACATTGTTACAAATTTTGCATAATAAACACTTAAAATAGTGTAAATAATTTTTATCTGGACGTGTAATACGTTAATATTAAGTTATACAATATTGAATTTGTTGAAAAACCTTTCTATAAACAAAATTCAATTTATTGAACAATCTCTCTATGTACAATATTCAATTTAATGAACAATCTCTCTAAAAAAATAATAATAATAAATAATCCCTATTTGAATCGGATGTTGTTCATTATTTCATTGGTTTTAATTTTGTTTTCGCGGAACCCTATTTTTTTTCTAAAATAAAAGTAGCCTAAGTTACTCCTAATAACATCATGTATCTGCCAGTGAAAGTTCCGTCAAATTCGGTCTAGCTGTTTCAGAAATTAGCTGGAACAAACAGACAGATAAACAGACAAAAATTTAAAAACTTGATTTTTTTTTTATATAAGTACCGTTTATACTTTTAAATGCATTTAGTAAAAAGCTGTTAATTTCAAATTACAAACATACTTCAATTCTATTTATTTGTATAGATTAGAAATATTTGATTTTCTTTTAGGTATAGCTAAAGGGTGTAAGTGCAGTTTTTCACCTAAAACGTAATTAAAAATATTTATTTTAAAAACAACTACCTACGTACTCTTAACTAAATAAAATAACCTATAAGAATTTATCGATTTGAAAGTAAATAAAAAACATAACTATTTTCATGAAAGAAACTCTACCGATGTTTTACACTGATTTCTAATTATTGTTTAAAGGTCTCATCGCTAAAAAACAGTGGAAATGTAACGAAACAATTTGAATTAAGAACGGAACGGTAGAAAAATAAAAATACTTTGTGACTCGAGAAACTGTTATTCTTTGATTTCAGTATAAATATTACGCAATATAAATATTATTCAATTAAATATTATTATATTGTATATATTACGCAGGGGATAAATGAAGTTATTTACAGTTTTGAATAAACTTCTTAATTTAATGGTGTAAGTGCACTTTTTCACCTAAGCCATAGTTAAAAATATTTATTTTAGAAACAGCTACCTACGTACTTGACTAAATAAAACAACCTGTTGGCTCTGCGATCGCCACCTCCATCGCACACTCACACTTGTACAATCACTCTCGCAAGATAAACATTTATTGTGACTGCTTTGTGCAGTGTTTGGCAATGAAATAAACAATAGAGTTATGAAATTGGCTTAGCTCTATTTAAATTGTGTGAATCTTCTTGTGATGATGTAAAACCCCAAAACTTCCTGATTTAAGTTTAAATGTTGTCTATGTTATAGAAAAATTGATGTTGCTCAGTGTTCTTGAGAGAGAATGAAATCATTTGAATGATGATAAACGTTGAATGCAACAGTTCAAAACAGGTCTTAGTAACAGTAGGATGGAACGAATCTGCAAGGGGTGTGAGGGATGCATGACCTTTGAAACTGTCGATAGTGTGAGAATCATTAAGATCAGACATGAATGGGAATTATCATGAGTGTCAATCACCTAATCAAACAAAAAAAGTTTGATATAACTGCTAGAAACGTTGAGACAGCACGCTAGCAAAATAAAACAATCCCTATTGAATAAAAATAATCCCTGTTGAAATAAATAATCCCTATTAGAAACGGATATTGTTCACCATTTCATTGGTTTAATTTTATTTTCGAGGAACCCTACTTTTTTTTTCTATAATAAAAGTAGCCTACGTTATTCCTTATAACATTAGCTATCTGCCAGTGAAAATTTCGTCAAATTTAGTCCAGCCGTTTCAGATATTAGCCGGAACTAACAGACAGACAGACAAAAATTTTCAAAAATTGATTTTTTCATATAAGTACCGTATATACTTTTAAATTCATTTAGTAAAAAGGTGTTAATTTCAAATTACAAACAGACACTTCGTTTTTATTTATATGTATAGAATAGATGTAGTATAGTTTCAATAGGGTAAGCTTAGAAAGCATGAGCACAATTAAGCAAATGTCCATATTTCACGTAATAGCTCTGAGTTGGTGCATTCCTACTTTGGTGCTCTATTGTGTTGTTGCTACTATTGTGTTGTTGTACGGTTTAAACACAAGTACAAACGGACCATTTTTTATGTAAATATAACTACCAGATATTTCAAATTGGGGCTGTTGTTATGTTTTAGTTATCTTATTTAAGATTAACACACAAAATGAATTAATTTTACATTAAACCTACAAATTGCCACAATCTTATGTGGGTGCATATCCTTTTGAAGGATCACACACAGGAGGTTTCGTTCTTCCTCCCTTCAACAATAGTAATGCCAACGATTGAATAATGTCACCAAGAGCAAATACGGGCAGTAAGATTAATTGTTACATGGGCAATACCAAAATGTTCGAATATTTTCTTTTCATGAGAAAATTAAACTGAGACTGATTATTTGATGTTTTTGCTGTAACCGTTAAGTTATTTTTACTTCTGAATTATGAAATTATACTGCTGCAAAATAAGTGAAATGTTTTTATTTTGATCATGTAGAAAAATAACTGTAAAAGGAAGAGTCTTCCCGCCAAAAATGGGACAGATAATATATCAAATGCAGTTATGTCAGTTAAAAATGACTATTGTCACCAATTACACACACACAAGCATTTTCCTTCCATAAACATCTTTCTTATAATTACTTAGGCCAAGTTACAACATCACATGACTCATGTATTGTCACTACAGAATCCTCTCAGTTAGCAGTATCACTTTTGCAGGAGCTGAGTCCAATTAAAACTCTGGAAACAACTTGTGGAAAGCATGGAAGACGTAAGAATGTTACAAGTGAGCTGATTAATGCAGAAAGTTTGGCTTCTACCAAGAGGAGAGTTGCCAACGTAGTCATAGAGAAGGTGTAGTGGTAAAACGCAGATCAACAGCAAATGCCAACGAACACAATCCATTCTACGTTTCTCCTGTTTCTAGGGCTCTATGATGAAAGTCAATGACAGGAATAGGTGAAATGTTGCAGCATTTGTTCATCCTGGTTGCGTGAGAAGAGGAACATATATCGAGTTAGATGGTAACCTTCTATTATAATGAGTGTATGGGGGGAGCATATGATATATGTGCAAGTCCTCATTGAGTGTTATTTCTTTACGTTTGTAATTATTTGTGTTTATTTAATAATTTACCTAATTTTTGATATGCAACTATTTTCAATTTAAAGATATAAAATTGGACTTTTTTTGTGTTACAATTTTTTCAATAATACAAGGTTTAATTTTACTTCTTATCATTTTCTAAACATGTAATTTGGGTAAAAATAAATTTTAGTTTAAAAAAAATGTAGAGATGCCATCTTTTTATAATGAAACGTGTCCATACTGCCGGTGTAATTCTGCCCATATTACCTAAAGTATTAGTCAAATATGGTCAATTGAAGAATTTGGAGTGGATCCTTTTCATAGCCACATGAGTTTTGTTATAATATAGTACAGTAGAGTTAGTTTCGTTATAGTTATTTTTGTTTTTAGAGGTATGTTTATATATACCATAAAACGACCACATTCTCTAAAGTTTGAAATATCTTTTTTTTCAGAAAATTTAATGTGTATTTTAATCCAGTATTTTTTCAATTACTAAGCGTCTCTTAGCTCTGTGTACGAAGTTTACTCTGAGGCATTTTATACAAAATTCTTGCCTTCACATCAATAAATGAAAGGCTTATTCTTTGAAAAGAATTTAGTGATCAACGAAAAGTGCTGTATTCAAATAATTTGTGTTATCTTTTCAAAATGTTGGATATAAAAACTGTATATAAAATATTTGGATATAAAATATTAATAATTTTTTTTTACATAACATTCCTTCATTAACATGCATTTTTATCAAATACCAATATAATAACAAGCATTAATTGAAAGATAAAATTAGATTTTTATATACATTGTTTCTCAGAGTGCTTACTTAAATAATCATATCAATTAAAGAAAATGTTTAAAAATAGCCCGATTATTGAGACAAACTAAATGTACAATAATTATATCTCATATCCAAGACTACCAATTTTACTGTTTCAAATAAAACTAAATGATAACATGCATTATGTTACACATAAATGTGAAGCATTTAAAGAACACACGTATATACATATATTCAAATACATATAAATATATGTATGGAAATCAAAGGAAACAAAATACCCATGAAAAAAACATTCATTTTGCATGTCTGAGATAAAATGGAAGAACTGGTGTATTTTCCATATATAGTAGCATTTTATTACATTTTTCAGTCTGAAGAAATCCTGAGAGTATTCTTCAAAGAATAAGTGCAGAAGTAGGAGGAAGTAACAAAAACGACAAGAACTAGCGAAGAAACCAAATTCACTCTCATTGTTATGTCCAACTTTTTTTGCTTGTGTTCCGCTGAAATCTATTGTCTGTGAGAAGCAATTATGGTCCCCCTATTGTTGTATCACCGCTTTCAGACACACAGTGAACGATTGGCTGGTTTTGGATGGATACTTCGTAGACGTCAACTTTTACTCTTGTTTGTCACTCTGCTATCGTGTTCTGTCTTATCTAAGCTGAGAAATAGAAGATACGTCAGAAAGTACGTTACGTATAAACGCAGAACGAGCAAGGACAAAAAAATGCTTTACTTCTCCATGAAATTCGAAAGTTTGATTTAATTTTGTGCAGGAGAATCGAATTAATGTTTCTTTAATTGTTTTCGGAATAAATATTTTTCATAGGTATGGGAAGCTGGTTTTAAAGAGTTACTAATCATATTTAAACATCAAAGCAAAATAAATAACAATGATAATAAGTAGCTGTAAGAGTTGTGTTAAAACAAATTTTATTTATATCCCACGCATATTTCTACCAATCTATTGAAAAATGTAGTATTATTGGGGTTTCAGATACTTTCCTTTTTAAATTTAAGGGAGGGGGTCACGAATAAAAATTTATTTCATTTATGTTTAGGTAGGTACTTATTTAATGACATTCATTATTATATTATACGTAGTGCATCTAATATTCATAGGGGGAACACTAAAAATTAAATTAACCCTATGATAAACCAATATCTAAATTTATTTACCAATGCAATAAATGTAAATATCTGAACTAGAATAAAAAAAAAACAAACAAGACGTATGCATCAATTGAAAAGTTTATAAATGACAATATGTAATAAATAAAAATATATACTGTCTATATTCTTTTTAGAATTTCTTTTATAAGAAATTAAGTCAATCAAAGAACAAAATAATATCATTTTTTATTGACAAATATAATTATAACTAAATTTATAAATTTTACTAAAGTAAAGCATACATATTATTTCATACTTAAGATAACGTTACAACGTATGTGACTTGCAATAGCTTTGTCACAGTAAATACAGAACATTCATCCATAGATCACTTCAAGCTTATAATTCAATTTTGATTATAAGGATAAATATATGTTAATATTTCCGAGAGTGAAGATAAATATTTATGGAAGAAAAAATTATTATAAGAAAGGATATTTTGCATTCTAGCATAATTCCTTTTGAACACATTAAGAGTAAGAATTTAAAAATAGAGTGAAACACGTCCCTGATCAGTTTTCTTTAAAATATAAATAGATATTACGAACGATATTCTAGTTACGCTCTAATAATTTACTTTTGAATGAAGAATTAGTTTACTTTTTTAAAAATTGCAGAAAAGAAGAATTTAGGCAATAATTTTCTATATCCATAGCTCTTTTTTGTATGGCAATACATCCTTTTATTAAATAAAATGAGTCAGTTGTTATTCCAAACCACCAGCGTAATTCAAAGGTATATTTCCTAAGAATAAGAAAACGCAATTTTAATTACAAGAACATTAAAAAACAGTCACAATTTCTTTCATTTAAAGTAATAAGAATTTTCTTCTAATTATATATAGTTCATTTTAATTGACGTCAAGAAGAGAGGAAAATAAATATATATTTGAAATTTTTAAATTGGTGCCTTTATACATTCATGTAAAAAATAATATTTAAATTTAGAAAAAAAAAATGGAAAATAAACTTTAAAAATTATTTTTTGACTATGTACAATGTTTTGTAATGTACACTTAAAATTAATTTACATTCGAAGGAAATAAAGTAATTTTCTTATGTAAAATTACCTTAAAATGCATTTAAGTCCCAGGGATCAGTATACAAAATAATATATTAAAAAATAATTATTATTCATTTTAATATTTGGAAGAAATAAATACTTTTAGAATTGTTTTTAATATATTGACTGAAAATTTTGGTGTGATATTCAACTTAAAATTAAAGCAAAAAGTACACATTTAATTTAAATTATTTGCATTTCAATATAAGAAACACTATATGAACTTAAAAACTTTAAAAAAAGGCAGGTTAACAGAAAGACGATTGCAATTAAAATATAAACTTATATGGAAAAATATACTACTCTTAATCAACGGAGTTTCTAAAAAGTGTAGATAGATTACTTCGTTAATGACATTTGGAAGTCTTTCAACATCTATTAACATTGATTATAAGTTAGAAATCTGTATATTTTATCCATTTCCTTAATTCCTTTTTTTTTAAAATTTCAGTTTTTCCAAGAAATTTTATTGATTTATGATACAAACACACACGGACATAATACATTGAAAAAAAGCTGTTTTTTTAAATTCTGGAGATGTCAGCTTTTGCAATTTTTGAATCGGGAGCTTTGATAATTGCAGGATTTCCTTTAGTTAATACAGTGATTGGTCAGGATCAGTGGTTAATGGAATATTGCTTCATCTTACTTTGTAATGTGTCAAGGTGGCAATTTTTGATTATATAATGGTGAGGTTTAACGGGCACTTTCCGACAGGTGGGTAAACAAAAAACTAATTATCACGAAATGTCTTTGAAGGTTCAGGACGATCATAAATTTAACAACGTCCTTCGCAAGAAATGTTATGTATATGTTATAAATATATATATATATGTTTGTGCATATCATGTTTCAAGTCAGTATCAAGAACTTTTGTTAGAAACTGTTTTATTTTACTAGCAATCAAAATATCTTTTAGCTGAGAGAACGTCAAATGTGACCTAATTTAATTGGACCAAATACTTATTTCCAGAACAATTGACTAACACTTTTAATTCATGTTTTCGATTGGAAGGAAAATCGTGGTAGCGTACTTACGAAGACCATAAAATTTGATGGGCTGGGGTTTGAATTTGTATATATATATACAAATAGTTAAAACTGTAAGTGTAACAAGTCAAGATTTAAAAATATTAGCCACAGTAGTACATAAAAAAAACAATGTTTAAAAATGAATCGTCAGTTATTTTTTAATAAAACGTAAAACAAATATATATATATCTTAAAAAGTAAGGCTTAAATGAAATTTTTTGAAATCATTTGACAAAAGAAAATGTATTTCACAAAATGAAAGGACGCTTTTGAATCGAGACTTAAATCTTTCTGGCATAGCATTTTTAGAGTACAATACTTGAGAACATTCACTTAATCACCAAATCTTATGGACTTCAAAAACAAAACGGAGTAGGGACAGAAAACTCAACTAAACCCTAAAGGCCAGTTTCTGAAGTAATCATTAAGAGAAGACCAGCCAACTGGAAACGCGTGCTTTCGCATATTTCATTAATGTGTATTGCTCCTGCTTCTCGGTAACCATGTTTCGTTTCATGCCCGGATCCTAAAACACGACAGAGGGATCTATAATGCGGAAGGAAAAGCAGTCGGAAGAGTAAAGTGTCTCTTTTGTTCGATGCTGGCTAACTGAAAGCCGGATCTTTCAGCCTTAACAGACACAACGGTGAAGTTTATCTACTAAAGAATCTTCTACGAAAAGTTACTTCGCTACAGTTCCTGGTTACTCTTGTTAAATTAAAATTGTGCTCTTGGAAGTAGTTGTTCCACTGATTATATTTCGAAGCGGAATACGGATGACAATGTAGAATAGGAATTAGGGTGAATTGGTAGTGTTTCAAGCGAATTTTGTTTGTATGCATGCCTTAGAATTTTAATTTTTAAAAATTTCCGTATAACTGTTTAAGTATTAAGGATATCGTATTGAAAAGAAACAATATTTTAATTGTATTAAGACTCAATATAATTTGTTTTGGAAAAAAAAAATTGAAAAATTGATTTACATTAAAATTATATAGAAAGAGAGTGTTTCCAATGCATTGTTTGTAATTAATTTTAATTTCCTTGCACTTTTAGAAGAAGTTGTAAGTTCAAATTCCCTTTTCAAGTATCAAAGACCTCAATAAATACGTTTTAATTTCCACCAGTTTAAATACAAACAAAGCCCTTAATAGACCTTAGAAAATTACCTTCATTTTACAGGATTAATCATGTAATTTAATTAATGGAATTTTCCATTATATATATATATATATATATATAAATTCGAAATTAGAATATCTTTGATTAGTCAGTTTAATCTATTGTTTTAACTTCTCAGAAACATTTAACAAATATAATGTGACGTAAATATTCTAATAATTTTTATTTCTCTAATTATTTTGTAGTTCTAAATTCTCTAAAACTTATGAAAAACACCTGTCTCTCTCTCGGAACCATTTTTATTCTCTCAAAATAGATGGGCATAAAAATTCCACTTTTACAATTAGCAATTGTAAGTTTTTAAAACGCATCAAAAACATAGATAATAATCACATTGAGTGTCAACACCTGACAATAAACAGCGTGATTTCTTAATTTTTTTAAAAAATTACATTTATCTACAATTTATTTATTAGTAGCAAATAAATACCATTTATCCAACATACATGGTAATTTTTTGTGAGTGCTCCTTTTAAAATAAAACTCAAGCATGCCTCTTTTTCACCGGGTAATTAAAGCGTGTTACCTGAACCAGGTAATAATGGGAATTTATGCTCTTCATAGTTGAGTTCAGATTAGATTTTCAAGAGTAGTTCAAGCCATGTGCTGATCTGGAGATAAGGACACTACATATCACCATTATGAGGGTAACTCAGAACTTTTTCAGATACGCGCAGACGAAAATTTACACACGCACACACAAAATAGTGTTTACTTTGAAAATACAAAGTATTTAAACACAGCAGACTATTTTTTTTTTTTACTGACTTCAAGTTGTTTAACGTAGAATAAATTTTAGACATGAGATAATAAAGTAGATGTGAGAACATTATGGGGCCATGATTATAAAACGAGATTAAGTCAAGATGAATGCGTTCAACGTTTGAAATTACCATTTAGTAGTGAATCTCCATATTATGCTACTGTATTCAGATGGTTTAAAGAATTTTTCAGATGTCGCCATTCTCTTCAAGATGAAGAACGCACATGAAGTCCGTGGTCAGTGGTAATCCCGGATAATGTGTCTGCAATACGAAACATTTTAATATATGATAGACGCTGTACCTATCAAATGATACTGAAGTAATTTTTTTTAAGGTATCCGACTACGTTCAGAACCGTAAATTTTAAAAAAAGCGCATAAATGGATAATTTTCATGATATTTAATGTCACTTAGATTAGAATACATGTATAAAATTGTTTTAAGGACATTTTGACAAAAAAAAAATTTTTAAATACAATATTTCGGCAAAAAATTAGAGAAAAACCTTTTTTTTTTCAAAATGTTCTTCTTTTGTGAAAAATGCTTCTATTATAATAATATTTTGCCTATATATAGCTCAGACCTCTGTACAGAGGCGCAGCTATGAGTTTTCAAAAATTCACATTATTTTCGGAGTTACAACCCATTGAAATAATTATCAGCGTTTTTTTCTTAAAATGTCTCCCCTCTGTTGTCGTAAAACATGGATAAATCCACTTCTAAGTTATATATTTCAAAAATTATAGTTCTGGTATATAGGTCTGAGCTATATACAGACAAAATATTATTATAATAGAAGCAGTTTTCACAAAAGGAGAATATTTTGAAAATGGGTCATTCTATGTTCCTTTTTTGTCCAAATATTGTACTTAAATAATTTTTTATTCTTATACTATTCTTAAAACAATTTTATATTCATTTTCCAATCTAATTGACACTATATGTTATAAATATTATCCATTTATACGCTTTTGCAAAATCACGGTTCCGAACGTAGTTGGATATCTTAACATTGGATCCACAGCCGTACACAAAATTATTCATGAAGAATTACGTATGAAAAAAAGTAGTTTGCCGTTGCGTTCCCCATAATCTAGTTGATCACCAAAAAGAGGAGTGTGTCAGAATCAGTAAAGAAAACACCTTAAATTGCTAAAAGATAGTTACCGCCGCAGAATTTCTTAAATTGTAACGGGTGATGAAACATATAAACCGTTTTTTGACGTTCCAACACGTCAAGAACGCAAATTATGGGTCTTTTAAAATGATCCCACGCCGACAATGGTGAAAAGACAACGAACAATGAAAAAAGTAATGTATGCTGTTTTTTTCAGAAGTACGGGATTGGTGAAAGCCATCCAGTTGAAAAGATAAAAGTCAGTAAGAGTAAACTGGTATACTATTAAATGTCTTACAGAATTTTTCCCAGAAGTGAACGTTAGGGACTAGTGCTTCACTATAGCAATGCATCTTCCCATACATGGGGATTAACAGATGAATTTCTTAAGCAAAAACAAATTAAAGTGATAGATTCTCTAAAGTACCCTATTCTCCAGATCTAGCTATGTGTGACATTTGTTCATTTTTTAAATCTACAATAGAACTTAAATGGACGTATATTTCATTCAGAAGAAGAGATTAATGTGGCTACAAATGCATTTTTTACATTAATTCCAAGAAATGAATGGTTTGAGGCATTTAATCTGTGGAAAATTCGTCTACATAATTGAATTGATGCTAGCGGAGAGTGCTTCGAACCCTCCTAAAAATGTGTAAGTATAATTTTAAAAAGCTAGGTGTATATCAAAAATTTCAGATTGACCCTCGTATAACATTATTCTGAAATACAGTTTCATTGGATCTGGAATTTTATTTCGAATGTAGTTTCTCTCAGTGGTAACACTGATCTGAATGAATAGTGAATTATTGAATTACCCGCGGGAGAGTTTCTTGCTGCACATACCTCACTATATACTTATAATATTAATGATAAATTCATCGTAATAAATATTGACGAGTGATCTCGACGAGATGAACATTTTTTGAATGTTTTGAGGATCAAAGTTTACAAAAAATTCAATGATCAGCTAATCTTCGGGTTTCAATCAGATAAGATATCTTAGGAAATATACTCATGGACAAAAAAAAATTAGCGCACCAAGAAGGAGTCGTCAAAACGAAACAAAATTTTACATTCGTAATGATTTCTTTGATGTGAGTAAATGATTAGAAAATCAAAGAAAAAGATCATTTATTTTAGAGAAAAAGGCAAAAAAAAAAAAAAAAAAAA
>BMAV01022375.1:0-87739 GCA_019973955.1 Trichonephila inaurata madagascariensis
AATTTCCCTACTTAGGTCAACAAAGAAAAATTTTATTTTAGTTACTTTTTTACAAATAGTTAAATTAATGTAATTATGTATATACATATGACAGAATCACAATATTAAGTCACAAAATAGAAAGCAATTTTCCATTTTCCTTTTTATAAATGGTGTTGGACTAAGTTTTTTTTTTGTTTGTTGTTATTTATTCACACACACATATTAATTAAACTTAATTATTTTAATAAAATAGTAAAGTAAAAAAAAAGAAATCACATTATAGGAAGTTAGGGCATCCCAGGTTGGATTTGAACTGACGACCTTTGGATTAGAAGTCCAACGAGCTATCCATTGCACTACAAGGACACAGCCAACGATTTTCCATTCTATATATGCTGCTGGATTATTATTTTTTGTTACTGTTTATTCATTTTTAAATTTAATTAAGGAATTAAAAAAAAATATTTGAAAAAATGTATTAACATCAAGTGTCATCCACTATAAGCTTAAAAAAATGTATTTGAACTTGAACGGAGGAATAGAAAGTATTTTATTAGCAATTGAAAATTTGAACTATATATAGGGAGAGAGTGAACTAATAGTAGAAATTGAAAAAAGACTAATCTTTGATCACGCACTGGAAAGAAATCTCGGTTCAAAGCGGATTTCCTGACTTGTCTTGGTGAGCCGCTAGTTATCCATTCCTTCTTTAAGTGCTTTTTTGTGACTTCGAAATTAGTAAATGATACATCTTACGTCTTTTTTATTTCAATTCAATTTAATAAGTGGACATGTGTCTGCCTGTTTTTTTTATACGAAGATTCTCTTATCAAGTCAATACGCCTCGTAAATTTGAGCCATGGTCAGATGATGAGACAACTACCTCCCAATGCTTACATGAGAATTTTGAGCCATGATAAATTTATACACGACAATATTTTTTATGTGTGTATGTGCAGTGTGCTATTGATGTGGTCACGATAGTTGGTCATGGTCATGAACTCGTGGCCAACAATGCTTCTGTCAGTAGCGCATAACATAGAATGTTAGGATCCCCCTGAAAACTCAAGTTTTGGGTCCCAAACCCAAATACGAAAACTTTGTGTTCGTCATGCTTTATGACCCTAGAGTCCCTAGTGTCCCCCCCGCAATGCGGGGGTGAACGTTACACCATTTGCTTCTGTCGAGTCCTGGTCTTACTAAAACCTCGCAGTTTAGAAGGGTTGATGTGCCTTAAATCTGTCGAAAATCCAAATTTTCCCATTAGTATGGTATGGAAGTTTGGGGAGTGTTTACCAGCTCAGGTATTGTCCTCGTCATTTGACTTGGGTCAAAATTACTAAGTCTGTCACCAGTTGCTCTCGTGCTGCTTTTCAGTACGATGTTAATAAATAATCAATCAATTTGTTAGCACCCTGTATTAATTCAATTATATTCTGTTGTTTAGCGAAATATATTAACAAAGATCGTTCAGATTTTAGTAATTGGAATGTTATACAAAATCCATCTACATGATTGTCTTTGAAACTAAAGATTTTGATTTTAATTCACGTCACACTCTGAAGAAACTCGAGGTTATTGGTGACGCGCCTCATAATTTTGAACCACTGTCAAGTGACGAAGACACTTAAACTGGTATTCCGATCTCCAAACTATCACACCACGCAACGGAAGGACTTTCAGCTCTCGACAGATTTAACATGTACCAGTCCCTCTACGGTAAGTTTCAGTGAGACTAGAATTCAAATTCAAAACCCTGACAACGCCAGCAACGATTTCGCTTTCATGACCACTTGGCATTCGTTTCGCTGGTATCGCCCAAAATCAATCCCTGGAGCGGCTCTGGCCCCTAATCCATTACCCCATCTTGAAGAGGTCCACGCAGTTCCTTATCTCTTGATCCTCGGGTGCGTCCTGCCCCCGCAACCTCTTTTGCTCGTCTTCGAAGAAGAAAAAAAGATGACTCTTGTCACCTTCCTAACCGACCATTTTAACTCTTTATATACCGCCTTATGATTTACTGCAGTTTTTCATACAATTTTTTTAATCACTACATTGAAACAAGGATCATACACCGTCAGCTGAAATGCAATTTCTGCTCTTAAACATATTCGCCTTCCCGCTAAAACCATCATAGAACCTTACCATATATCTTGGAAGAGTGATTTCAAAGAAATTCCCTCTAAGTATCGTCAAAGTATTCCTAAAAAGGGTATTCTCATTTAATTTAATAGCACATGTGCAAGACCATGATAGATACAGTTAACTTCCTGGGTTACCCTTCCAACCTCCTTAATATTGCTTCTGAACGTCGGAAGTCTGCCCCGGGTCATCTCTTCGTCTTGAATCCAACTCCATTGGTTATTTCCAGCAAAAGGTCGCGCTACTAATATCAACTAGTGCATGCACCGTACCCATACAATATGGAGGTCTACCACATAACAGACCTATCACTTTGACACTGAAAATACCCTCCTGGGTTTGTTTCCCTATGAAAAGACATTCTACCTGTATTTAGAAAATCACCCCATGGAATGAACGAAATAATGGATAACTTGTCCAACAGGAGTGCCCCTTCTATAAATCCGTTGTGAATAAAAGCTATCTGGGTGTCGGAGAAGGAAGAGGTGGTCACATCAAAGCTGTTTCCAAAATCGGTTAATTCTGTTCTGCCTAATAGAAGATGGGCTCTTTTGAAGAATGCAATGTCCCATCTGGCCATCCTGCTCTCTCTCGTGCATCAAAATTAAAAGTATTGTCATAAAGTGTTCGTCTAGTGAGACGAAAAAGAAGGAAACATTGTGAAAAAGAAGAAAAAATACTCCTGTAGAATTTTGCAAAATTAATACTTCCTTATGTATATACAGTAAGTAAGTGATTTGTCTCAGTTTTGGAGTTTTATAAAACTTAGAGCAGCCCTATTTATAATCTTTTGATCTTTTATGAAAAGATAATTTTAATTTGCTAATTAATTTTAGAAGTTATCTATTTTTGGGAATATATTTTGATCATTATATGCACGTGTATTCCAGTGTATTATATAAGAGAACATCTTTTGTAAAACTTCAAATCAAAAGTTAAAAATTTGCTTGTTTCAAAATTTAACACTAAACATACATAACGGGTCAAATGACCCATTTTGAACTTTTGCATTGAAATTGCACGTATCATTTTATTACTTTTGCACATTTGACTTCATGACTTTTTCTAAGTAATTAATCTACAGTTATTAAACTATTTTTTGTTTTGTTTTGTTTTATTTTTGAGTAAACTTTGTCGTATACCGTTATCTACCCAACAGGCCCTTTGACCCGGAGCATTTTTGTTTTATAAGCTTATCCCAGGGCATATTGCTTATCGTATTGTAGTCGGTAAGTTGCACGTTTCTGCAAAGACTGTTGCGTAAAGTAGTTCATTCAAAATAGCTGAGAATAATTTCAAGAAAAGTCTAAGTTCTAAGTCTGGCAGATGGCCTCTCCAAGTTTTTTTTCAATATCCTTGATTTAGCTGGCATAATTCCTGGATTTTGTACAAGCAAACGACAGGAGAAAACATCTCAAGATAAGATTTTTTACTCAAGCTAGAGAGCAGTAGAACTTGGCGCCGATTTTCGAGAAGCCCGTGAACAACCAAAACAAAGAAAAAATACGAAAGAATCGTTGCCTAAGTCTACTACAGATGTTATTAACGTAAGAGATGTTAAATAGGATACTATAAAAAAAAATAAAACCAACAAAATTTGCTCTAAATGCAAAAAATATGTTTGCGGAAAATGTACAATGGACACACTTATATGTAAAAAAATGCGATGAGCAATGAATTAAAAATTCTAATTTTTGCTTTTGTAATAGAAATGGTCAATTTACTATTTTGTTTTATTATAATAAATTTAATTTTTATTTTTATTTCCTTTCTAACATCCATATTTCATACATTCAAGCGTAAAACATAAAGTCGGCTATGGTAGAAATAGGTATCTATTAAGTGTTGGTATGATTAGTGTTAAAAAAAAATACCTATACACACACAATACGAGCTTAAGCTATACTTAATTCATATATATATTTCTTAACCTTTCCGATACCTATCTACCACAACTATGATGCAAAGTACTCAACGGATCACTTAGAATCCATAAACTGGGAGTTAAGACGTCGCAAATACCCTTTTAATGTGATCACCCACTTCCTTTTCACCAAGGGCAACTTAGTTTCTATTGTGACACATTCGCCTTTTCACTCTCGTTGCTCGTAATTTTGCAACTCACACACACAAAAGATTATACCCTCTCTGGGCAAGAAGCAACCATTACCAAGATGTACCTCTTGGAGCGTGAAATCTTGCGTACGCGGGCTCGACTTTGTAAACTGCTCACGCTAATGCGAGGCCCAGATATTGGCGAGTGGCCGACTACACCCCAAACCGATAATCACCGTTCCACAAGCGTTAGAAAGTGGAGACTCCATGCTCCAGTGGTAATGGAAAGTGACAGTTCTCTCTGTTGCTGTCTTCGAGGGTAGAGGAATGCGGTCTTCCTCAAGCGTTTGAGACTGTAGGCCCTTTTTCTGGGTACAACGCACCTTTGGCTCGACGATTGTGGTATTGGGTTCGAGGATGATTTTGGTGAAGAGTTGTCGAGGAAGTAGGAAGAGGGATGAATTGTTTGGAATCGGTTCTTCGTTCTTTTCTACCTAACGTTCCGCCAATTTTTCCATCATTAGGGGTTTTATTCTGGTTTCCTGGGATGCTTGGGATTTGGAATGGTTTCCTTTTGAAGCCGTGTTAAGAAGATGTGAAAAGGAAAAACAAAAGGTTTAAGTACGTTGTTGGCTGTTCGGAGAGTTAAAATAAGACTTGGGTCAATTAGCATTGTTTATTTTAGAAGTAAGGATCTTAATTTACACCAGAGGAAAAAAAAATGTTGCTTTGTACATTATGGTTTGGAAAATGGATAAAGCGTACCTGGTGACATCTCATTTTGAATATTGATACTCCTAAGGAACTCTAATTTTGTTATTCACAAGGGGAGGAGGGTTGTAGACAAGCATATATATATTTTATAATAAAAAGAATATAAAAAGTTAGGATGTTTTATTTTTTTAATTTGTCACACTATTATGTTAAGAATATTTTTTCCTTTTAAAAGGAAGTCATGTGTTTCATTTAGAAATATCAGGATTAATTAATTAACACAAAAGAGTACAGCTAGAACTAAATCCGTAAAATTACAACTTTCGAAAAAAAATTTGGAGGTACATAACAACAAGAAATTGAATTATTATTCTACAATTTATTTTATTAACTATCACCATACAAGAACTTATGGAAGGAAATTAGTTAGTTCTACTCTCTCTAGGATAATTTAGAATACCATGTAAAATATGAGTTCACAAAAATTTTAAACTGTATTGTTTAAATTTTTCAGAAAATTACTGATTGTACATTCCTTTGTTTATTCCATCGTATTACAAAAAGGAATGAGCTTTATTAACGTCGGACTATAAAGCAACACGAGAGCTATTGGCGATGGACCTCCTAATATTGTACCTCGGTCAAGAGACGAGGACAACACTAAGCTGGCACTCTGCATTCTTAAGTACCACTCCAAGCCAATGGGATTACTTTGAACCTTAACGGGTGGAAATGGTAGCCCAGTGGCTGTGGTCATGAACTTGTGGTCAGCGCACAACACAAGTCCCACCGTGTAGAATGGCTTATATGCGCTAAATCTCAAAGTCCATCCATTGGCGTAGTGTAGTAGATCGGGAAAGGTTTCCAGGTTTGGTATTGTCCTTATCACTTGACCAAAGTTCAAAATTACGACGTCCGTCGCCAATAGCCCTCATGTTGCTTTATACTGAGACGTTAATAAACACTCACGTGACCCTCAACAGATTTAAGGTGTATCAGCCCTTCTACAGAATGGGTCTTCAGTGGCACTATGGCTCGAACTCATGACACGCCGGCAACGAGTTCATGACCATAACCACTAGGCCAACGCGGCCATATTACAAAGAAGAAAAGTACCTTTTAGACTGATTCAAAAATAACTTCTAAATGGCACAAGTTCATATATTAGAACTGTAAGTTTTCTGAAATTTTATGTGTATTTTAGAAGTTTTAAATTTTGAATTAATAAAAAAAAAGAAACTTTAACACATCTAAAAAAAATCTGTTTATGCTTTAAACCAGTTCCACTCGCATTAAAGTTTCAAAATATCTACGTAAGTTGGGAAATCACATAATAAATAATTACAGCATCCCACTTTTGTCATTGAGAATCCTTAATGGGAGGGAAAAAATGCTTTTAATACACTTAGTTAACGAGGGGATCAAACTAATTAAAATTAGTTAATATACAGGTTTTCAAAAACTCCTTGAATAACTTTAATTTTAAACTATTCAAAAGCTAATAATTATTTACGAGAAAACACATCTTGTTATTATTATTGTCAGGAATTCCTATCATTTTTTTATAAAAAAAAAATCCAGAAAAAAGTTTGTCTTTCCATTTTGTAAGAAGACAAATAATTTGACATACTTTTAAGAATACTGCCTCATACGTCATAAATTGCATCTATATTTTTTTAAAAGGCAAATCTGATAACAAACTGGATTTCAACCGAATGAAGAATGATGGAAATAATTAATGATGAAAATAAATAAACAAATAGTTCCATTATTTCAAAAGAAAGAATTAAATTACAAATATACATAAGTTAATAAAAAGTTTTATACAAAATCAATTTCATTCATCAAATTAATTTAAAAAAAAAATTGTAAATTTTTTTTTATATTTTGTGTAAAAATAAATTACAATTTTTCAATGAAATTTTATGAGAGCTACAAGAAAAATAACTATAAAAAAAAATTCTGTTTCAAAAAAGATACGTGTTAAGAGAATTGAATATCTAAAATTTTCACCTCAAAATATAAGAATACAAATATCTTACAACTGAAATAAAATTAACAACTGCTAAATTTCTATATGATTTTATTGCATATGTAGATTAATATTTTAGATTGGGGAGTACAAAATTTAGGAGGGTTTTTAATTTTATTATATAAATAACTTAAAAATATACTTAAATATCAAAGATTTGTTTGGTTTATTTTCAGATAAAAATTATTCATTACTTTCAGCTTCATTATATATATATATTATCAGATTTTCTTCCACGTGTTGTATTAGGCTTAAATTTTCAACTTGGTGTTGTTTTTTTCCCTATTATGTCGAAAGTTTCTGCTGTACGGGGAAGGTTGGATCCTTAAAGCATTGTTAACTCTAATTCGCTGGCCTAATTCAGTGACAGCTTTAGAAATCATAATGGGTCTCCAGTTTAGTCCAAAGACTTTTTTGTATCTACATTTGTTGTGTCTGGTGAATTCCAATTTCTTCCTGCTTTAGCACTGTAGGTTCTAGTACTTCTTCACTTTTATTTTATATTACTATATATATATATATATATATATATATATATATATATATACACATTATAAAAAAGGGGTTGATGATAAACGTAAATCTTATGATATGACAATGAGTGCAGAGATCCTTAGATTAAAAGCAACTTTAAGCAATTAATATCAAACTAAAGAAACCTATTCGATAAGTTAATAGGTTTTGCTTCATTTTGAAATCAGAGGTCTATTTGTCTATTTTAGTAGCACCTTTACAAATAGTTTATTTTGGGCGGCAAAACTAGGGCCTTCATTCTACACAACTGAAACATGTATCGCTGCACCATAATATCCATTTTCAGTGGATCCCATATCATGTCGAACTTTCCGGCAATGAAATGGTGGACAAACTAACGAAGGAGAGGGCTGAGAACCAACTCTCCACAACCACTTTACCTACCTGGAATTATACTCGTTGAAAGAATCTCAAAATTTGGTAGGGTGGAGGGGGCTTCCTACTCATCATTGGTATGAGGGTAATAGATCTGGTTCGGCCCTGGCCCTCAAGTGTGATAGATGCTCCCAGACTACATTCTCTCATCTTGCTAGTGGTCACATCAAGTGCCTCTCTTTCTCAATGAACAAAAAGATCATCTTCATTTCCATCTTCTGGTATCAAGATTGTGATATGGTCGATCTTTGTCGACCATATCTTTGTGGGTCAGCGTAAGTTAGAGGTGTGGGATTCTCGAAATGAAGAGACATTTTAGAATTCTTAATATGACTTTATTAAGAGTTTAACTTAAATTACTTATATATTGAACAAACTTATATTAAGTGAGAATAAACCAAAACACGTAGCCGTAACTAAATCGGATCGCGCAATTGGATCACTTATCTAAATAATTATATTATCCGCCTACTCTCAATCCTAATAATATTACGAATTCGGAAAATAATCTTCCTACCTTGTATTCCACGCAACGGTTCAAACACCTTCAGATAAGCTGTTGGGCTCGCGTGCAATAGTATGCACCTTGTAGTAACGGCTAGATATCCGTGATTCCTTGGTAGGCCGACAAATTACACTTCTACCTTTTCCAAACTGAACTTTCTCTAAATTTCCATTCCACTTACTAAAACTTCTGTCCTTTTAAAGGCTATCTTATTTGCATCTATACTTTCATTTCACTTCTTGGATTTGGGTTGGAAAAGAATTGCCATTAATCTTGGCCGTCAAAGAACCCAGAGGTTATGTTACAGAAAGGACGCGTGAGCCGTCACAAGATCACCAGGTTTCTCCCGAGTGCATAATGATTTGCACGGATCTCACAAGCAAAGGTACCTACACACATCCCCTTCTTGTGCTTAACTTTTTGAATCAACCATTTAATGGAGCTTGTCTGACTTCGTCAGGCGGCCGCGGTAGCCGAGTGGTATGGGTATCGGATCGTGGCTTGCCTTGTCATGAGTTCGAGCCCAATACCACTAAAGACCCGACGTGTAGGGCAGCGATGCACGTTAAATCTGTCGAGAGCTGAAACGTACTCCTGTTGGTGTGGTGTGGTAGTTAGGAGAGGGGGGTGCCAGCTCAGGTGTCGTCCACGTCACTTGACCATGGTTCAAAATTACGTGGTGCGTCGCCAAAAGTCCTCGTGTAGCTGATTGATTGATTGATTGATTTAATATTAACGTCGCACTGTTCAGCTATACGAGGGCTTTTGGCGACCGACCACGAAATTTTGAACCATGGTCAAGTGACGTGGATGACACCTGAGCTGGCACCACTCTCTCGTGTAGCTGAACAGTGCGACGTTAATATTCAATCAATCAATCAATCAATCTGAATTCGTCAGACTCTGGAGGATTAGCAAGAACAACAACAGCAGTAGCGAAATGTGTATTTGAATTTAACAGAAAAGGTGATGTTCCTTATGAAGAAAAATATATTCTATTCCTTAACACAATAGCCAAGACTTAGAAATTTAAAATGTGAGTTTTTTTTTTAATTTTTAAATTTTTATTGAAATGAGTTTCGAATGTTTATTGTCGTAACTTAATTTTCTCGACAGTGTTAGAAATTTAAAGGTTGAGTCATCTATAAACTTAATTGTGTGTGTGCGCCTCATGTCTTAAAAATTATTTTGGTGACTATATATATTTTAATTTATTATCTTGACATTGGGGAAAATGTCTATGCATATTTTGTTGATAAAGCATGGAAAAAAGAATGCGGTACTTGCAATGAATTGCAGATGATAAACTACGGGTTTGAAATTTTACTGTAGCAGAAGCATTCACTTTTAAAAGCAATATTTCCTAAAATATTACTTCAAAATATTAGAACCAGGGTTAAACCCTTATTCTAAAGACTTTCGAGTCAATATCTCAGGCAAAAAGAAACAAAAATTAAGGCAATAGTAATTATCCTAAACTGTACAAAGTATCAGTACTTAAATTTTGCACTATTTCTTTATTTTTCTGAAAAATGTTCTTTACACATCTTGACTACTTAATTATCAATTATCAAAACAATGTTGGGGTAAAATAATATAAATAATTTAATTTAATATGATAAATTGAATATAATTGTGTACCTAAATGTATATTTATAGAAAGTCACATTTTAAATTTTTGGTGCTAATTTGATATCGGGGGTAGTAGTGCCAAGTTGTTTATGTTCGCCAAGATGGGCGATAATGTTTCAATATGGTTACCTTAATATTTTTATCGTCTGTCGATGTGGTTGCCATGGGGATAACGTATAACTTTCATTCATTTTTTCCGCTGTAACCCTTTAATTTCAGACGATTTCTTCAAAAATTTAACCACTTTCAGTAAGTATAAATTTTCTTTGATTTGCGTCTTCTGTGTAATTTGGCTATTTCATCATGGATATTTCTAAAATGAGTGAGTAATAGAATATTTTTTCTTTAAAGAATAAGTGTTGTGCTTTTTTAAATACCTGCTATAAATAATTAATTTTCGTTTTAAAAAATGTTTTTACGTTCTTTTGTTCGATGAAATTCGTTGAAGGAACTTACAGTAAAGTTTCACATTGCACGCTTTCACTACTTTGTAAAATGATATTCTAAATTAATTTTAACATACATTTTGTAATTATTTTATTCATAATGAAAAAATGCAATTATTACTATGGGTAATAATCATATAATATTCGTTACTTATAATTGTTTCGGTCCTTTTTAGCATTTATTTATAAATATTACTAAATACTTTTTGTTATTTATTTATAATTATTATATCTATAATTATATTTAATTATAATTGATATTATTTAATTATAATTATTATTATTTAATTATACTCATATTTTATTCATTTATAACTATTTTTGTTGTTCCTTTATAGCTATTATAAGTTATTTATTTATAGTTCTGTATTACGAGTTCTCTTATGCATTATTTTTATTTTTTTACAATTGACGATTATACATTTAATAATTACTATTTAATTATATTATGATTATTGTTTCTACTGAATCAGTTATATAATTGTACTATATGAATATTATACAAAATTACGATAAAATAATATGAGCTTATTATATGCCGCTTATAATACTATTATTAGTAACATGCTACTTTTTATTACATATTAAATCATTATTTATTGATTGATCTAGGTTATTCTCAATCTCTTCCTATTCCTTATTTGAAATACATTTAAATGTATTTCAAAAACAATTTTTAAAATTGTGTATCATTAAACCAACATAAGCCGCCATATTGGATTTCAGTCCAAAACGTGCTGCTTTGGCGTGATTAGGATCACGCCAAGCAGCACTTGGCGCTATTAATACCCCGTTATCAAATTAGTTCCAAATTTTTTACTACGCATTTCTAAAAAAATCTTATCATTTAATGTTCTATTAGTTCATTTGCATTACAGAACATTGAAGTTTATTTTATTATTGAGTATTTTGAAAAATTTATTTACTTATATAAATATTGTTTTAGTGCAAGATTATGGATAAACTTTTTTCCATATATCCTAATAAAAAAAAATCTTATAATTCAAAAATATTACAAAAGCACTGGTGTAACTAATCTTGAGTGAGAGCTCTGTATCTAAAGTCATTGGGGACCCTTAACATTTTACAACTTTTTCTTACACATTTTGAGGCCCTTAAATCTTGGGAGGCTACATATAATTGATACGGCTATAGTTACTCCCCTGTACAAGAGATTAATTAAGCATACATTTTAAGTTCAGTTTTTAAATAAATCATTTTACAATGTTCGCTAGTATATATATATATAGTGAGCGTGGTATTAAGGTCGCATGAGGTGTGATATATAAAGCTGCGTGAGGGCTATTGGTGATGGACCACATAATTTTCAATCATGGTCAAGTGACGAGGACAATACCTGAGCTGCTCCCCCTCTCCTAGCATTCACACCACCTTAATGGCAGGACAATTGAGCCTCGACATTTTAACGGCACTAGTCTAGAACGCATGACACAGCAAAGAGTCAATGTCCTTAACCATTAGGCTACCGCGGCCGTTATATACAGAAGGAAAAGCTTATTAATCTGAGTTATAATGTTCTATATGTTTTTAATTTCATAAAATGGTGGTATACTTATTTTCCCTAATATATTATTTTGTGGTGAGGCCTTTTTTTTTAATATAATAATGCTCTAATTTTTAAAGGTATACATTATTGAATTTTAGGATGCAGTCTATTTTTTAAGATAATGGAATTTTATAGTAAATGAGTACGAATTCCATGAAAGTTGTTTTATGATTGAAAAAAATTCAACAAAAAATATTTGCAAGTAAAAAAAAAGGCTGTATTTTGAAAATTGTTACCTGTAGAATTAATTTCCAACATGAGGCATCAGGAAGTAGAAAGTTTTGTGTTCATTGTTCCCTATTTGGGCATCATTTATATAATAAATGTAGAATATTTTGTAACAGAAAAAAGTAAAAAAAAGTTAATTTCAAGACATTCTGAAATATAATTTTTTCTCGCAGTACTGTTAAATCATAACCTGGCCGCAGTAGCCGAGTGGTCAAGGTAACGAACTCGTGGCTGTGGCGAGTCATGAATTCGAGCCCAGTAGGCGTGTAGGGCAGTGATCCACGTTAAATCTGTAGAGCTGAAACGTCCTCCTGTTGGTGTGGTGTGGTAGTTAGGAGAGGGGGTGCTAGTTCAGGCGTTGTCCTCGTCACTTAAACATGGTTCAAAATTACGAGGTCCGTCGACAAAAGCCCTCGTGTAGCTGAACAGTGCGACGTTACTATTCACTTACTTATTTAAATCATAACCTTAAAACTCTATTGCATTTATTAGCAGAAGAAATTTAAAAAATTTTTTTTTCGCACATTAAGAACCTTAAACCTTTCTTTTTTTGCTGCGGAGCTGCAAATTTTGTTTTTGGTCAACTTTGGTCTTGAGTCATTTATTACTCACGGAATTATTTTTTTTTTTCGTTGTGAACTTATAAGTAAAAATAATAAGTGATTTTAAAGCTTATTTTTTAAATGTTATTATTGCAATGTATTTTTATTTTTTAAAAAATAAAATATTTGTTGATTACGGCTTATTACAACTACTTGTTCATATCTATTTCGCAATTACAATAACAAAATAACCTAATTCTTAAATAAGCATATAAATGCAAGCGATAAATTTCATTAATTGTATCCACTATCACGAAACATAACGCACACAAAAGCAGTGAGCAGGATTATAAATAAAACAAACTATATCCCTATAAACCCAATCACCCCATGCTGTCAAGAACATGAAGCTTACGTCTTCATTATTTACTTTCAGTTTCAAACCATCGAGAAAAAGAAAAGTTCTTTTTCGTGGCTAAAAAGAACAGTTTAAACATTCAAGTTCGAAGCTACGGTTACGATCTTCAGAAGTAGGCCAATCGCCAGTTTAACGCGGTATATGGAGCAGTGCGGACCCACCCCCAGCTTAATTGGCCAGGCAGAAAGATCTCTTTTTGTTTGGTTATTTATTTTACCTCCGCTGGCTCCAAAATCCCTCATCGGATCAGCCTTGGCAGAAAGGTGGAGAGACCACACCGTTCCTGGTGCCTGAAAAAGAGGTCATCGCGCCGACGATGTCGCCAAATGACCTACCGATTGGCGACTGTTGAAAAAAAATTTGTAGAACGATACCGAATACGTTGTTGGAGGTGAGAAGGATGGGGAGGGGAAAGTGTAGTGTCGAAGCCAAACGAGAAAATGACGAAAAAAAGTTCGAATCCAACAGTTGGGTGTGAGGTAGGGAGGGCCGGAAGTTTGATTTTCGGAGGAGGAGGAAGCGAGAAAACAATATCGGAGAAAGTTTTTCGGTGTTCGGAACGAAAAGAGAAAGGAAGAAAGTGTTTTTTCGGAAAAACCGCGCGAAGGATGATTTATCTTGAGGGACTGAATTTTTTTACTTAGTTGATGCTCTTACCTAATATTGACTCTTAAAATACATAAGGGGATCAATAAAATAATTCAATACCCTTCTTAAATCTTTAACAATTTGAATACTTCGAGAAAAAAAAATCAAGTGATTTTCGGTGCAGTTAGCGCAAATAGAAAATTAATAACCCGTCATTCAACGTTTAACTGCAAACAATAATTTTCCAAAATAGAATTCGAAATCCAGAATAAAGATGCATTTCTGCTTTATTTCAAGTTGAATTCGAAATTAATGCAGTAAAGAATTTTCTTTCTTTGACTGAGAAAATTATGAAAGTTATCTCTTTTTAACAGTTAATTTGTCATAGACCAATCAAGTCTTACGATGTGTTAATAAAAAAAATCGAACTCTTCATTTCATGTTTCTTTTTTGAATTTTAAGAGAGTGGATTTGGAATTATATATATAAAAATCTGTTGGATTCTACCTATATTACAAGATAAAGGATTGGTAAGTTTACTTTAAAATTCTCATTTTTAGTATAAAATTAAGTGCGTCAAAAGTACTTCATTTCTTCTTTTTATATTTATCTTTAAAAATTTTAAATCAAAGTATTAAAGAAATTATTTAATATTGGCACTGAAAATGTTCCAATAATAATTTTTGCAAAATGTTCGATGAAATGTTTAATAGTTCTTCTTTTAATTAACTTTTAATAATTTTATCTCTTTATTAATTATCTGTTAATTTATTATCTATTAACTATCTGCTTAATAAAATAAATTTAATTCTACATTGCACACATCTTAGCGTAGAAATACAATAAGAGGGCTAAGGTTTTCTATTTTCACAGCAATTTCTTCTCAGAATTACAGTATTGGATAATCTTCCTCTTTTGGGAGGAATGCTGTAATTACTTAATTTACGAATTTTTTCCTAGAATTATTGTAATGTATATAATCAATGACAAATCTAAAATTTACATAGTGGGTAGAGAAAAAAATTAGAATTTTGGAATCGTTTACAACTTTTTTAATACTCATTTATTTTAAAGGATTTTCTCTTTGATTATACTTTATTACAGAATTTTATTTTACTCGTATTTTTTTCATAATATTTATTTTTAAATAGATGGATTCTCTTTCATGTGATTTTATCTTAAATAGCGTGTCTGTATATTAATTCAAATTGAAAATTTTCTTTTTATTCATGTAAATCATTTAATCCATCCCAAATATATTAAAAATAAACTGGTTTCTTACACATTGCAGATTTTAACAATATTTGTTTTATGGTTATTATTACATCTATGGCTATCTCTTAATATCAACTTTTTAAAGAGACGTATCACTACCATTCCTCTTTTTTCAACGTCGTAATTTTGGTAGCATTTTGGAAATAAAAAATTGACTTTTAAAATTCCACAGCTAAAACTTATTAAGTAATTGTGTGTGACTCAAGTAAAATTAATTCAAGTTTTAGAACAGGCTCCTATGAATCTCAGTTAAAATGTTTTTCTTTAATGATGTCTTCCAAAATTCTGATCCTTAACTATATTGTATTGAACTGAAATGTAGCACTCAGCATAGTTTAACTCTTAAAATCAGAATATGCCCTGTGTATAAAATTTTTCGAGATATTAATATGTTTTCATTGTGTGTGTAAAACCACGTTGATAATCTTTTTAATAAGCTGGGTTTTCTTAATTTTTAAATTAACTTTTGTAATAAAAAATAACAAAAAGAGTTATGATTCCTTAAGTGTATGAAATTTGAAATGATGCCATCAAAGAATTGAATAAAATTTATTGTGCTGAAAAGTTTTTCCTTGTTCGATTAAATATTTAGAATTAATACTTTGTGATTTTGAAAACTCCTTTTCTTACCCTGAATGAATGATATGCAGAAAAAAAAAAAGGGGGGGGGGTCAATGTAATGGGAAATTTGTATTACTTCTAATTACTGCAATAAAAATTTAATTAAATTTATTTTTCGAATGAAAACTTGTCATATATATTTTTATATCGCTAAAAATTGCTGAAATAAAACATTTAACAATAAAGACTGGGAAAATAGAGTAGTAAAAAACTGTAATTCTTTCTTGATTAAAAAAATAAGAATTAAACCAAGTTGAAAGGCAACATGTATATAATTCGATTGTTCTATTTTTCTTCTGAAAGACAGAAATAAAATGGGGTTGTTTTTATAGATTCAAATTTATTTGACCATGACATTTTAATTTCAATAAGTTTTATTTTGTTTTCTTTTTTAAAGAAATTTATTGAAATTTTATTTTTAGTTGCGCGTTTCTAAAATTTCTAATTTTTTTTATAACTTAAATTTTTTTAATCTTGGAAAAATTTTGCTCAGCAAAGATACGAAAATCTTAGACTACATTATGAAATGGAATTAGTAAATAATAATCTAACGTATATATATATATTTATATTTTTATTGATTTTTTTCTAGTTTTACAAATAAAAACACGTTAATAAAATAAATAAATGACATTTTCAATAAATAAATTCAATGTTCAAGATGAATAGTATGTTTTTGTCTTATAATTTTATCAAAAACAGTTTTAAGAATATATAATGAGGTTATAAGAATACTACGCTCTTAACAGGCATGATTTTTTTATTTAATTTCAAAATATTTATTTTTTTAACAAAATTATAACAAAAAAATCATAAGTATTAAAAATAAGCATTAAAAATAATTGCTATGACTAGTGAATGGGAAAATAATTACTATTTATTGAGGCTTAAAACTGGTTTTCGATTCCTTCTGTATTTCATAGGAATTATTTTCCCCATGAAAATGCGAAAATGTAAATGCATTCAATTTATACTTATTATTTTAAAAAATTGAATTAATAACTTATTATTATTCTTTTACATGTTCCTTGAATGCATACGAACTATAATCATGAAAAACAGTAGCTCCAAGTTATCAAGTATGAAGCAGAAAATGTTCACAGGAAACATGAATAGTGTATATAAATATATAGAGTATATAAATAGCGATATATACTATTATTTTTTTTATTAATTCTCCCTCTCCCCAGCTTTTCTCTCTCACTCTCCAATCCGGGAATTAAAATGTAAAAAACGTGATTACGCCAAATATTTTTTTTCTTTTAGTCGTAATAAATTATTGGCAAACAATTAATACTATTTTTAAATAAACGTATATTAAATAGAATGACACAAATTGTGTTTTCCATATAAATGTTTTTCTGAAAATAGGTATCAACGAAATGGAAGTACTTATTTTTGATTCTTTATATAACAAGTAATATTAAAAAATTAAGTCAATTCCTTCTTAGGTAACAAAGAAATTTTATTTTATTTTTTTATAAAAGTTACAATTAATCAATTTATACTATAGGACAGAATCAATTAAGTGACACAATGGAAAGCGATTTTCCTTGCAATTTCCCTTTTCCTTTTATACAGGTGTTGGACTATTTTTTCTCTTTTGTTACATTATGCATTACTTAAATTTAATTATTCTAATAAAATAGTATAGTAATAAAAAGAAATCACATTCTCAGAAATTAGGCCATCCCAAGTGGATTCAACCACGACCTTTATTTCACGAAGTCCAACGTCTTCCATTGCAGCTACAGGGACAAACGAATGATTTTTCCTTTCTTACTATATTGTTGTAATATTATTTATTGTTATATTTATTCATTTTTTTAAAATTAATGAATGAATTAATATCTGAAAACTGATTAAAGTCAAGGTCCTCCTCCGCTACTAGTTTAAAAAATGCATTTGAACTTCTATGATGAATAGAAAGTATTTTATAAGCATTGTTACTAATTTATATAATTTTATAATATTATAATGAATATATATATATATGAAAATACTTATATATACATCATAGTTTATTTATATATATATATATATAAAAGTATATATATATATATATATGATATATATATATATATATATATATATATATATATATATATATAGGAAGAGAGTGAACTAATAGTAGAAATTGAAAAATGGATTTACTATATCAAAAAGTCATTGCTTTTTTTTCCTTTTAATGATTTATCATTTGAAAGCAGTTATTCATTTAGCTCTAGTCGGTCATTTTTGGATTGCGATATGCGCCCGCTTGAGTAGCCGCGATTGCCGATTGGTCAGGGTCGCGAACTCGTGACCGGCATCATCGAGTCTTGAATTTCGGTCCTGGTGAATCTGAAGACCCATCGTGTAGACAGGTTGAAGCACTTTAAATTTATCAAGAATCTAAGTCCTGAAGTTGGTATGGTAATGAAATTTGGAGGGTAGAGTTCCAGAGCTCAAGTGTCGTCCTTGTTATTTGACTTGGTTAAAATTTACGGCGTACGTCCTAGTACGGTTTCAAAGTGCGACGTTAACAAATAAAATCAAAGTAATCGCGTACTCTTGAAAACCGTTTCAGGTATTCCGCAGGTATTTTTATTTTAAACAGAACAGGATTTTTTAAAAACCTTTCAGTTTTAGAATGACTTAAATAATCTATATTTTAAATCTTTTATGTAATAGTATAGTTTTTTTCTAGGAGATGTTATTCGAAAGTTTTGCATCATGATAAAATTATACTTAGTAATCATATGCACAACTTTCTCCAAAAAAGGCATCTCAATAATCTTCCTCGAATTTAACTTACCGTAAAATCCGTCGTATAACAGCGCACTTTTAACACAAAAAAATGAGATCGAAATTTAGGGTGCGCGTTATACGCCGGGAATAAAAAAAAATGAAGTTTCAGAGCAAAAAGAGAGGGAGATGAGCATAAGAAAAAAAATTTTTAAAAAAAGGATTCTGATTTTAAAAGTATATTATTTTTTCAAAATCCTGGGATAATATCTCGAATAAATTACTTAAAAACATATTAGTATTGTACACGTTTATTTTTCGTGAAAATGGGGGTGCGCGTTATACGGCGAATATATCTAAAAATTAAAAAGTGCATCCTGAAAGTATGGGTGCGCGTTATACACAGGTGAGCGCTATACACCGGGAATTTCACAGTACTAAATTGAATAGAAAAAAATCATTTTTGATTTCGTGCTAGAAAAAAAATATCACGTATCTCTTAAACAAATTACCGCAAAGAAATTTTATTTTTGTGCATGAAATAAAATTCTGATATAATATTTTCATATAAAAAGACCGTTTTTTGTCATTTTGATTTGTATGAAACATTTTCAACTAAAAATAGGCATGGTGCACAATTATAGTTAATTCATCCATATGAAATCTATTTGTATGATTAATTAAATATGGTATTATGAATCTTGCAACAATATTTGAGTCTGAAGTAAAAAAAAAATTATTGGGTATATATAAATGAATATTTTAAAAAATTTACTTGAAATTAACAAGCTTAAGAAATACAAATAATTTCTTAGAATTTTAAAATTAGCATGAGTATGTATAATTCAGTTGCTAAATGTTTATATTTATGCCAGGGAACCCAACGCGAGCGATAAGACTGATCTCGAACTCGTGGCTGGCGTTGTTTCCATCGAGTTATAACGGGTTGAGTTCATGTGACGTCATAATCCCATGATAATTACAACCACATGTTTCCTGCCAATCAGTTCATCAATTCATGCGACTTCATTGTCACATGATAAATGTATCAATCAATTCATGCGCTTCGCTATTGCTAACTCTTGCTTTTTACAGAAACTTTCTTTCACAAAGTGCACATTTGTCAACAATAACAACACACATAAGTAGCCAAAATGTACTTGGTTTAAAAGTGTGATGGATTTCATCTCACATCCATCAGAGTTCGGGAGTTAGAATGAAAATCAGCCATAATATCAAAACGAATATAATTTATTAACCCCTTAACAAGTCTCAACAACCCAGGCTAAGAAATGCACCTATAATTAAGTATTGGAGCAAAAGCGAGGTAAACGAGATATTTAATATTTAATTATGAATTTAATCTCTTACTTTTGGAACGTTTTGTAATATGCGTTCTAAATAATCGTAATTCCGTTCTGAGCCATTCGACTTCTAGTCGATATTATTCTAATTCTATATATCTCATTGACTAAATCGTTAATTATTAATCTTAAATGTTAAGCAATTAATAGGCGAGTCACTCTCGACTAGCTTTCTACTATTTTACGTTAATCATTAACTTCTATCACCTAACTCCTAACCTCTCTCACTCGAACCTAAAAGTTAATGCTTAAATATAAGCTTTGATTTACATAGACCGCATCTTCTTCGGGAGAAAGTTTTCAATAGAACAATATTTAAAGAAATACTTTTTCCCCAAGAGTATTAGAGGAGACTCGCGAACAGACCTGTTGCAAAAGCATATCTTGGAACTTGTTTTTTAATTTAAAAATTTTTTTTGAAGAATCTTTATATTTGAACATTTACTCAACTATAAAATTCGAGATTTTATCTAAATTTTACAAGTAGAACAACAAATACGTCTAATATAAGTTTTGAATTCAATGAAGAACATATAATTGCAATTTTCATGGATTTAGCCTCTGCAGATCCGCCGTGTAGTGGAACTGATGCACATTAAATCTATCGAAGCTAAATCCTCGTGTTGGTGTGAAAGTTTGAAGAGTTGGATATCACTTGACGGAGTCTCAAACAAAGTACGACGTTGATGTAAAATAAAATGAAATTCCCGAAAGCAATTTTTAAATTTAATTGATAATTTGTAAGGGCGCCCCCCTTGGGTGCCTTTCTCCTAGATTATCAGAGGGAGCTAGAGGTGTAGGAATAAATGAAGAACTAGAAGCTGCCATAATCTTAATATTACTTTATTAAGATCTTAACTTAAACCCCCCACCGATAACAGATTTTGATAATATGATATGCGAGAGAATCTACGGTGGCTAAACACACAATATATATAATACCGAAATAGCGTAACCCGGACCACTATCAATAACTAACTCGCCTAAGCACAATTTCAATGCGAACACAGATCCGAATATTTAAATGGTCACTCCTACCTTAATGTCCAACGAAGCCTCAATCTATCTGATCCTAACTGAAGTTGCGGTTCACTGGCGTGCAATGGTATGCACCCTGACTAAGGGTTCTCTGTCACTGTTAACTTCTCTTGACTGTCACTTAACTTCTTGAAATACTCTTCACACTTGCCACACGAACTAACATAATACTTCTCAAATACCACACCGCTTATTCTAAACTTCTGTTATTTAAAAGCTTCCTAATTTGCATCTTTCCTTCACGTTTTACTTCTCGGGTTGGTTGGAAAAGAACTGCCATTTATTCTGACCCCTAAGAACCCAAAAGGATATGTTAATGAAAAAACGCGTGAGCCCGCACAAATTTACAATTTAATTGACAATTTTTAAACTGATATTGGAAGTTCCTATGAATATGTATAACCCCATTTTCAATTGTAATTGATTCATTAATTTAATGAGCTTATACCCTGAACAATCCATTATTATTTTAAACCAATTTAAGAATTTTTATTATCTTAACAAATCTTCTATGGACTTTAATATGGGTTTATCACTATCATTTATATTAAAAAATATTTCAATCTAGGATAACCTACAGCTTCGATTTAACCGATCAATTAATTTTAATCGATTTAATCGATTTTTTTTCGATTTCTTGTCTATAATTCCATCAACCTATTCATCTTCTATAAATCACTTCTAAAAACGATAAATATTGACAAGAATCTTACGGTCCAGCATTTTTACACAATTACTTGTTAAAATTTCTCCAATTCCAGATATATTTACTTCACAAATAATATTTTTTATTAGTGTATTAACTCTATCTTCGTTCTAATTTTTGTATGTTAATAATCTTTACAACTTACAATATAGCATTTTACAGAGGATAAAGCACAATAAAGGATAATTTGCAAAAACAAACGTGTGATTTAAAACCATTTTGAAAGAAATACTTTCACCTAGTTTTAAATCAAATGACAGAATATTCTATTTAAAGCAGATGGTCATTTACTACAAACTCTAAAAAGTAAATGATAATCAAATGATCTGTTATTAAATGACTTATACAGCCGAGAAAGCTTATCTCTAATGACATGGAAAAAATAGTACAAATATTTTCACTATTGAAACGTCCACCTAGGCTGAATTTCTAATGTGTTTCAGATACAATCTTATGAATCAAAACCGTTATTTTCTTTTTAAGGTACTAATTTAATATGCATGACTAATTAATGAGTCTGTCAGTAGAGTGTGTGTGTTTCTGGGAATAATTTAAAGGACGAGGAAAACGAATATTGTTTTTTACTTCACTTCGATCAGTCACCGAATATCACAAAAGGAAGAAAAAATCCCTTTGACCTTTAAATCAAGAATACTTCTTTGATGGTTTTGCACACACTTCCTGCAGAACTACTGAAATTTTTTTCTCACTTGATGCTGTTTATCTTTTAGACTAGTTATAATTAATGACAGACTTTGAGTCTGTATGTTCACCAGCCTGTTTTAACTAAAAGGAGAAGTTTGGGCGTCACCCTGAGATAGGTGAAAAGAAATTTGATAACATACAAATCCAGATGAGAGGTTTTTGTAGGTCAAATTAGGCATGGTTCTACGTGAAATCTTTTTTTTTTCGACATCATTTGAAGTTATGATTTGCGAGCAATATTCTTTGCAGAGACGTTGCATGGTATTGATTTTTTCCCAACAATATTCAGAAGCTGGCATTTAGGAACGTAAATATATCCGCCAATATAATTGATGAATAGAATATGATTCAGTAATTAAGCTATTCTTCTCATGATTATTGTGAAGAAAAGGGCGTTAGCTTTTTTTGGTTTTCAACCTATTAATATGTTAATTGCAAATAATTTGTCATTTTAACCTAACATGGCTTCTTCATTTAGATGTAGGTTTGGGGTACTAAGGGGAAAAAAAATAATTTTCAATCTCTTATTTTTTAATAGGGATAAATTCTAATCATTAAAAACGAATAAAGGGAATTCATTCATTTAGTAAATTTAATACAAAATATTAATTCAATGGCTAAAGTTTTATTACACAAACAAAAAAAGTCTTTTTTTCGTTCCCTGTACCAAAAACATTAGACCTACCTGTTTCGAAGGACTAATGCACTTACAATCTATACCTTAGCCCTTTGCAGCATTTAAAGATCTTAAAGAATTAAGTTTAAGTTTAACTTGGTTTGCGAAAAGAAATATTAAAGATTAAGTAAAATACATTAAGTAATTAAAATGGTGTGAAAAAATTGGAGTGAAAAATCTTTATTTCTGTCAAGTGAACTGCGTTCAAAATTACGAGGTTCGTCGTCATTATCCCTAACGCAGTTTCTATGTCTGAGATTAATAAAAAAAAATCCAGTCAAATCAGTCGCAAACACATTGATAATTATTTTGAAATGTTTCACGCGTCAAAAATAAGAAAAAAATGTTTAGTAATGCGCTTAAAATTATGATTTTGACAATATACATAATAAACTTTAGTTTAAATTTTTTTCCAAAATTTAAAGTGTTACTTACCGTAAAATATGGTGTATAACGCGCACGTATACTTTCAATTTTTTTAATTTTCCGGTATCTGCCGTATAACGTGCACCCCCTTTTTTACAAAGAAATCTGAAATATTAGAATACATTGCTCTTATGTTTTGAAGTCATTTATTTGAGGTATTACCCCAGTTTTTTGAAAAAATAGTATACTTCTAGAACTACAACTCTTTTTTAGTTCACAAAGCATTTCTTTTGAATAAACAGTATTTTTTTATTCATATAGAAGTACATTCTTTTTTATGCACATCTCTTTTGTTATTTTGTGAAAGCTATCATTTTTATACCCGGCGTATAATGCGCACCCTTAAGTTTCGATCTTATTTTTGTGTTAAAAGTGCGGATTTTACGGAAATTAATTTGGCAAATTTCTATTTTTGATTTTATTGTTTGTTCACTCTACGAGAATAGCATGTTAAAGCATATATATTTACATATTTAGAGCAAATAATTTTGCTAGCAATTAGGAAAAAAATTGTCCAATGTAAATAACTAAAATTCATTTTTAATATTGAAGAAATCCCATAAGCATCAAAATATAAAAGAACAGCAAAAATGGATTACGGATGTCATTACATGCAATAAACATTAACACATTGAGTAATGCTTTTAGCGGAACCTTACCTTTAAAGGGTAACCCTGTACTTTCTGTCTGTAATATAGAAATTCAATTAACTATAATAGAAATCAGTCTTCAAAATTCAATATAAAGTATCAAAAATAGGCTCATAAGTTCTCAATAATTACCAAGACTGCAATACAAACCACATAAACAACGAATTCCAGAGCAGTACCACAGAAAGACATCATTACAACTCATTTGGGACAGTTAAAGTTTATTTTAAGTAGTAAAAAGGAATAAAATTAATTTTTTTGAAAATTTAAAATTTATATTTTGCTTGTAAAGCCGGTATTAAAGGTAAAATTCAGTTTTTACTTGTGTGTATTCTAAAGTAGAATTCTTTGTTGAAGCTTACATTAGTGTTATTATATCGAGGCGCAATAAGAACACAAGTAAAACAAATTACAAGTGCTATAAAATACATTTATACAATGAACATCAAGTCGTAGGAAATGTTTCAGAAATAAGCTGAAAGAGCAACGGGAAAAAGAAAAAGAAAAAAAAAAGGAAAAATTTGAGTGTGTGTGTGTAGAATGTTAATACTTGACTGAGGAAGGAGAGAAAAAAAATAATCTTCGTGATTCAATTGCATGAAAAAATAGAGCACTTATAAAATAAATTCATCCATTTTAGAGTGAAGTACGCCGTCGAAACTAATTATTAAACTTAAAACAGTTTGGGTGTGTCTCAATGAGACGCCGTGGGAAAGTTGTGAAATAAAAATGAATACTATCGAAAATCGCCTTCTAGTAAAATATGCAAATTACGCTGAAGTAAGAAGCGTAAGTAGAGAGAATTTTAATTTCGGTAATTAGCGATAAAATATTTTTCACTAATTTAATTTTTAAATGTAAAAAAAAATCTTATAAAAGAAATCTAAAGTTTTATATATGTAGGTTATTAAATACGACTAATTTCTTTGCACTTGCAATAAGTTTTGATTGAACAAGATAATTAAATCTTGATAATATGAACAGATTGACTTTTTCAGAATCACTCTTGAATTTTAGTTATATATAAGTACGTTCATTCTGTATGATTTCCTCGTGAATGTGTAAGGCTTCAGTTAAGTCAATTCTACAGATTTCTTAATTTTCAAGAAAAATAAAAGACAACGCTGAAAATTTGAAGTTATAGCACTATCATTATAGGGTGTAATATCAGACTAAAATAAATCATAAATAACTCAGTTTCATACATTATAATGAATTTCTTTTGTAATATTGATTTAGAATAGCTTTCTAAATCAATATTACGAAAGAAATTCATTATTTGAATATCTAGTAACTTACTGTGTATGTGTGTGTGTGGAAACTTTTGCAGATAAAAAGTCAAAAATAGTGTCAAATTGTCAACCTGTGAAATTAATGATTAAATAAAAACATTAAATAAATATATTTCAATTCATCTTGAAATCTGCTTCAACTTCAAAGCATATAACCAAAATAGTTAAAGGAGGGGGGGATAAGGAATAAATAACTCTATATTATTGTTACCAGGTTTTTTTTCTATTATTCTAAAGCAATGGTCTCTATAGTGTGGTAAAGAAAAAAGTAAGTTCATGGTATAATATGTATTTAATGGGGTATATTTTTCTCTCTCTTTCATATATTTTAGACTAAGGCAGCGGTTCTTAAACTGTAGCCCGTGGATTCCTGGAAGTCCCCATCGCCTTTCTAGGGGGTCCGGGGATTCTCCTATGTAATGTTGAGATTTCCCTTTTTTACAGAAGCCTTCGTGGAAAAATTGAAAGATGTGCCTAACCAGACTAGATAACTAAATTCTCCAATGAAAAAACTCTTCTAGAACTTGTATTGTGATCAAGAATATTAAGTCGGGGAGGGATGTTTAAAATCTAAGGGGTGTCCGCGATGTCACGCTCATATATAAATGGAGACCTCGGTGATCGAAAGCTTAAGAATCGCTGGACTAAGGTTGTACACCACGACTAGCGACTAGTTCAACTTACATTTAAGTTGTCCAATAAACAGGCACATTTGTCATATTTTTCATCACTATTTTCTAACGGGTGATAAAAATTGTATGTTAAACACAAAAATTCTATCTATATGAGTAAAATTATTTTGAATAATGCTGTCAATGCACTTATATTTCTTTATTTGCTGTTTTTCGATTTATTTTTTGTAAGTACGGATAGTCGTAAGTCGCGCGTATAAATCGTAGCCTAAAAGAAAATGTGTTTAAAATTACAACAACAAAACAAAAATATATATCTCTATATATAAAGAATGTTTGTATGTATGAATTCGCTTCACACTAAAACACCGTTCAACCGATCACTATGCAAATGCGCATTTTTTTTGTAGAGAAGGTTTTTGTGCTATCCTCTTTGTTGCACTTCCCACCATGTGGCGCTACAGCATATAAACATTTGCACCGTTCAATCAATCGCCAAGTCACCAACATGGTCGCCAAAAATGATTCCAACTTGGCTCTATCGCCAATATTTTGCTATGTTTCCATCTAATCGTCATTATAATGTAAGAAACGGCGTTGCTTGCAAATATTACAATTTTAACATAAAATAAATACAACAGAAAGTAATATTAACTCATATTATACATCCAGATATAAATTATTTACACTATTTTAAGTTCATTACACAAAATTTGTAACAATGTGTTGCTTTTGCTGAGCAGAAATCAGCTTAGGAAGGTGTTTTCAAAAATCGGCCCACAAGGGAGTTACAGAAAGGGGGGATTTATAAATAAAAAAAGATCCTTTTTATATCAGCTATTAGACCTACAGACTTAAAATTTAACATTTGAGATATACAAAAGACTTTTTTTTTGTTTAATTAGCAATTCACGTAAAATTAACTCTTTACAAACTTCTTTATCTCCTTCAATTTGTATTGTTTAATTTTTCGATTCACCCGTGCGAAGAACGGGTATACCAGCTAGTATTAAATATAAAAGGATTTTAAACCGCTAGTTTGAGTCTGTCCACAAGAGACCAACTATGTGAAACAGAGTAGGGTGGTTATGGTAACGAACTTATGACTGGCGTTCCTTCAGTCGATACTAAGGTTCGAATCCTCTAATTCCGCTTTATCTATCTCGTTGAAAATATGCTTTCACGAGATTCAAAGTCCTCTCGTAGGAATGAAAGTTTGGAAAGGGTTGTGCCAGCTCAGGTGTCGTCCTTGTCACCTCATTGAGATTTAAAATTCGTCAATAGTAAGTAATAAAAAATAACAAGCTAATAAACAATCAATCATGTGAAAAAAATAGGAACTGTTGCATGTTAAGTTCAACTGATATCTTCAAAGTACTGCTATGGTGTAGTGTGGAATAACATTTGATATAATATTCTCTTCCCTTGACCATGACGTACTTATTCCGTAATTAATAATCATCGTATAGCTTTTTATGCAATGTTAATTAACAACTAACCACATATAAATACATTTTCGTTGTGTGTATCAACAATAAATAACAATAAAGTTCTTTATAAAAAGTAAAAATAGGAGAACTTAATCTTAATACTTCGGTAACGAATTAGGATATATCAGAAACTTAATGTTAGAAGAATGCGCGCGGTATGATTGCATTTTAAAACAGATGGGTGAGTGAGTGTGTTTATTAACAGTAATATAAAGCAACACAAGAGTTATTAGCGACGAATCTTGTAATTTTGAGTCTCCGTTAAATGACGAGGACGACACCTAAGCTGGCTGCCCTGCCCTCTCCAAACAACCACACCATACCAACGGGAATACTTTGATCCACGACAGATTTAACGTGCATCATGTAACGTGTATATATAGTATATATAATCTTGTTCAAATTTTCAATCGTTTATAAAATACTTTCTATTCATCCATTCAAGTTCAAATACATATTTTTTAAACTTGTAGTGGATGACACTTTATGTTAATACAGTTTTTTCAAATATTAATTTATTAACTAAATTAAAAAATGAATAAATAGTAACAAACAAAAATAATATAAAGAAAGGAATGTCGTTCGTTGTGTCCCTGTAGCGCAATGAATAGCATGCTGGCCTTGTAAACCAACGGTCATGGGTTCGAATCCCCATCTGGGATGGCCTAATTTTGAGAATATGATTTCTTTTTTCCTATACTATTTTATTAGAATAACTAAATTTAATTCATGAATAAATAGTAACAAAAAAAATAGTCCAACACCCTATGTAGAAGGAAAAACGGAAAATTGCAAGGAAAATTCCTTTCTATTTTGTCACTTAATATTGAGATTCTATCATTTGAATATGCATATTTATATTAATTGTAACCAGTAGCGCACACGGGAATTTTTCAAGGAGGGGGCGGGGTTAAAAGTTCACCATTCTTGAATCATGCTATTTTTGATTTTGTTGATTTTTCAGGAACAAAACACAGTAAAAACTAATTATTGAGTAAATAATTAGCATTAATTAATAAAATTATTCATTAATAACAAATATTTAATTAGATTTTACGTATTATATACTTAGAATTATAACCAATCGGAAAAAAATCAAGGGCTTTGGGGGAGTCCGGACCCCCAGGCCCCCTCCCTAGTGTGCGTCACTGATTGTAACTCTTTAATAAAAAATAACTAAAATAAAATTTTTCTTTGTTGACCTATGTAGGAATTGACTTAAATTTTATATATTATGTTTAAAGTATAAACATTCCTGTATCAAAAATTTTAAAAAATCTCTACTCATATACATAGTTTCCTTTTTAACTCTGCAAAGAACTCAGACTTAAATGAATAACATAACTAATACCTCTAACTAAAAGGTGTAAATATTCATTAACAAAATAATCCTCAAACAGTTTATCTTTTGTATATTTCCTTGTGTTTAAGCGTGGGAAAATTCGCAACTAGGTGCAAAATTTTCCTCAAAGAAACAGAAAAAAACAGCAAGATTTAACATATTTCTTACAAACTGCATTTCTTGAATACATTTCCGCCAGAAATATTCAAATGAACCACCGCCGAAACCTTGATTCCGTGGTTAAAACAATCAAAAGGAAAAAAATCCGAAACAGACAGGCATCTGATAACGGCGCGTACAGTACACGTTTATTAGACAAAAGTACGCATTAGTTTGCATACATAATTAAGCGGCTTGATACCTACACATTTGTTGACGGAAGCATTTCGTAACTCGTAACACGTGTTTCGGTTTTGAACGAACACAAGAAAACATTTGTTAATGAACAAAGACTTTTAAGAAATTCTTTTTGAAATTTTCTAATGCAATTCACTCTTTAACCTATCCCACCCGAAAAAGCTGGAATGCCCCTTTATGAACTCGGTTAAATAAAATTCATACCCCCTGTCGTTCTATCAGCATGACCCCGCTTATCATCATTAAGGAGTGCCTTTTTGTTCTTGATTACATTTCTCGAATTTGCATGATGCTATACATCATCATTAAATGTTTCGTTAAGGTGGATTTAAAAAAAGGAAAGCGGAAATATATGGACTGCTTTCTCACTTGAAAGAAAATAATTATGTTATTGTTCATTGATATCTTAATTCAAGCAAAATACTCAACTTTGGGATCCTTAAGTGTTTTGATTTTTTTTTTTTGACTGGGATAAATTTAACAAATTCTTTTTATTTAAACTAAAAGTAGGTATTTTAAAAAAAAATTACCGATTTCAAGTATAATAGACTATTTATAAAATTTTGTTATCTCTTCAGAGAGTTGTGTTAATTGATGAAGTATAGAATTAAATTTGAAAAACGAAAGATAACTTTTAGAAACGTTCTTTCACTTTTGAAATTCTTCACTTAGAAAAGTTTTTACTATATTATGAATGCAGGATTACAGAGACAGCAGATATATTTTCGTACTGGTAATTTATAACAAATTTTCCTTTTAAAACGAGGTATTTTATTCGGGCTTAGTAGACTAGTATCAAATTTTGTTAGCTCTTCAGAGAGTTTAATTTCGTCAGTAAAATTTGACAAAAATATTTAAAAAGTTCTTCAAATGAATTTTCATTAAAATATGGCGTTTCATTTGAATATTAAAGACAGCAGATATTCGTATGTATTCTTGGACAAGAATTCCCCTTTTAAAGAAAAAAAGGTGTTAGCACCGGAAAATTCTTATATGCCCATTAGAGCTTCATCTTCTCAGTGATTTATAAAATATAAAACAAAATTTGATACATACAAGGCGATTTTTTTAAAATTAATATTCAACCTCTTTGTAAAATTAAATATATTTAAATGAAAATTATTATATTGATTCATCTTCCAATTTAAAAACAATAAAAAAAAAATCTGCAAAAAGTTATTTGGAGCTTTATTCCCCCTTCTTTGAAATTAAATTTTTATTTTATATCTATCAATCAAAGAAGGACAATTAGACAAGATACGAAGCTCCCAGTATAACTGATCAACGCTATAAATGAACAGAGACTAGTTCAAAGATACGAGACAACTCCACTGAGGGTGAAAGAGGCTATCGAAGATGTTTTCTGTGAACTGGACAATGGGGATCAAAGGTTGCATTTCTTGGATGAAATGCCCAGAACTCTATTGCTCTCGGCGAGTTAAAATCTAATGAAACCAGTTCTCTCTCAAGATTTATGACCACCATAAAATGTGTTACAGAGAGAATAACTTGAAGTGTTCAAAAATGCTTTAAAAATAGTGAGAAAAAAAAATGGAATCACAAAAGAAAAAGTTCGTTATATAGAAAATGCACTTCGCTATAGAGAGGTTATTTTACGAAGAAAATCGTGAAATGTTCTTGGTTCCAGGAAAAAGTTCATTATATAGAAAAATTCGCAATATAAAATGTTCGAATTTTACGGGATAGGTCTCATCTTTTTCGTTGGGGATTTGGGGAAACCCTTTTGGTATTGTAATTTTGTGTGTTTTTAGATTTTATTTATATCACACAAAAAAAGACACAAAACGTTTACAACAAACGCTGGCGTATTTTTTTTCGTTCCGGAAATTTTAACCTTCATTGCTTCCTCAAACGGAAGTTTTGAGAATCATATAATTTCTGTTAAGGAATACAGTGATTGATCAGTATAATTGGATGATACAATATTTCATCATTTGATGGTTGAGTGGCGTAGTTAGTTTGTTGCTGGCCTTGTACGCCCAAGGTTGCGGATTCGACCCCGGCCCAAGTCGGTACATTTTCACGATGTAGAAAATCGACAGGGTCCATGTCGTATCATTATGCGGCATGTAAAAGATCCCTTGAGTGCCTGTGTGGCTTGGGTGATCTCGGCAAATCTCGGCATTCCTCTGGGGAGGAAACCGAACGTCAAAATTACCTGCGGCAATTAGCATTCCACCTATATGGTGCCGTACTAAAAGAGATACCAGCTTCCTGGGAATGTAATAGGTCTGCAATGGTAAAACACCAATCCTCAGGCCCATTGGAATTTTTTAAATATTTCATCATTTGTTTTAAAATGTGTCATGTTGTAGTTTTTTAAGAGATAAAGTTGTGATGAAAGGATATTTCCTGTTAGGCAGGTAAACTAAAAAATTAATTAACATGCGAAGTTTTGGAGGGCTCAAGACCAGCATTAATTAAAAAATCTGTGGACAGAAAATTTAAATGATGAATCATTGCATAGATATGTATATTTTTCAATTCAATTATTTCAGTAAGATTGTTTTTAATTTTTATTTCTATATGTGCATATTGTTTAGCGTCCTATATTAAATTTCCCAATTCAAATGTAACTATTATACAATGTTTAAAAATTCAATACATCAATGTAAAGTATAATAATTTATAAAGATGATACAATCTTAAATTAAGAAATAAGTGTGATAACCTGATTTTTCGCCTTAAAGGATGTTAAATGTTGGCGAAAGAATGATAACAAAGCAATAAATCTTTAACTTCGAAAAGTGATTCACAAAACGAATTGAGCTCTTGTTTTCGATGAAACCAAATATTTTGCTTTTATTTCTAAATGGAGCAACGCAATCTGTCAGCGTTAAAAGCGAATAGGTTATTGATTGAAACTCAATTATGTATTAATTGTCATCCTATTGTGCAATGTTAATTACTCTTCAATACGTAACATGCAATCTGTCTTTTTGTATTAAAATCTTTGGCAGAACGTTCCAGATTATTTATTTTTCAGCAACTGAGTAAGGAAAAGATAGTTTATCAGTATTAATGATGTTATAAAATACAGATGACATATTTAGACTTTCTGCAATTGGGCCCGGGCCGTGGCTCGTGGTCATTTCGACTCGGGCGGCGTGTCATGAGTTAGAGCCGTAGTGCCACTGAAGACCTCCCGTGCAGAGGAGATGAGGCACGTTAAATATGTGTTTGAGGTTCAAAGTCCTCCCTTTCGCGTGGTGTTGCATTTGGAAAGGAGTGCCAGCTCAGGTGTCGTCCTTGTCACTTGACCATAGTTAAGAATTACGAGGTTCGTCACTAATATACCTTTTGTTGCTTCATATAGCGACGTAAATAATTACTCATTCACAATTTCTTCTATTTTGGCCTCATTTTGTGTATATGTGCGTGTGCCTTTGACATAAATTTTTAACAAATTTTTCTTTTCATTTCTAGGAAAAGAGTTCGAGCGTATTACTCAAAACAACGTCGAGCCTCTGCTAATATCAACTGGCACCAGGAGCTCAGCTACCAGGAACCCGGAGGGCCCATTTTTGCGCATCTTGTCATCGGGCCTTCACAGATCCGAGCAATTTGCAAAGGCACGTGCGATCCCAACACTTAGGAAGTCGAAATCACGCCTGTGACCAGTGTGGAAAAGCGTTTGCTACTTCTAGTGGTTTAAAACAGCACACCCATATTCACAGCAGCGTGAAGCCTTTTCAATGTGATGTCTGTTACAAAGCTTACACACAATTCTCCAACTTATGCCGCCACAAACGAATGCATTCCTTATGTCGTCTGCAAGACGATTGTAACCATTGTAAGAAATCCATACTGACCTCAGAATCTTCTATATACTCGCATCCTTCATCAGAAATCTGTAGATCTTTTGACCGATCAGTGGGGTTTCAACAAATGGTCTAGTTCCGTTGAATATGAGAGAGTCGTGTTATTACAGCAACCAAAGTTGAAAAAGACTTCCCTGGATATTCGAGTTACCGGAGTACAGACTACTAAAGAGCAGGTTTTTACACCAGAATCAACGAATCTTCAACTACCTGAAAGAGAATCAACTACATCTATTCTAGATTTAAGCTCACGCAGACCCCAGTTGACAAATACATCAGATAGAATTTGCTTCGCTGGAATCAAAAGTGAGGACATGTTTCATTACCAACGGCAAACTTCTCCAAAAATTGCTTCTGTTTGCCCAGAAGCTTTAACAGTGAATGAGTTATATTCTTACCGAAGACTAATGGACAATCACTGCTTTGGAACTTCGGAATTCGCCAGACAATGGAAGCTGTCAAGTGAAGAGCCGTATATGTCAAGACTGCATCCTTTCCCCCCTGCAATGGATTATTCCAAGCAATCTGATGAACCTTTAGATTTGAGAGTGAACCACAAGAGGAAAGCCATAGCCGAGTTAGATGAAAATAACAACCGGGAGTGGAAGTATCCCATTGATTCGAGTTACATGCAGAATGCTTTCCCCAGAGAGTTTGCATTACCATGGGCTAATACCTTACATCCACTTCTTCTCGACACCATGTACAGAAACCATCAAGAAAGCATGGCTTACAATTTTTTCAATGGCTCGCAAGAATGCATGCCCCATTCTTTTCAACAGCAAATAGCTGATAGCTCAATTTCAGAAAATCCAGCCTTAGCTTTCAACAAAAATCAAATGCAGAATGTAGCTGAACATTACATGAAAGCCAAGAAGAACAAAGAGAAGTATTCCTGTAAATTTTGCGGGAAGGTCTTTCCTCGGTCAGCTAACCTCACTCGACACTTACGCACGCATACGGGGGAGCAGCCGTACAAATGTAAATACTGTGATCGGTCTTTCAGCATTTCTTCCAACTTGCAAAGACATGTGCGCAACATCCACAACAAAGAAAAACCTTTCAAATGCCCTTTGTGCGAACGATGCTTTGGACAACAGACCAATCTGGATAGACATTTGAAAAAGCACGAAGCTGAAGACTTGGCAGGCACAGATAGCAGCTTGCCTCTGAACAGGTACAAACTTTCAGAAAACTATTCGAGCGAATTTTCAAGAATGAGAGAGCTAGACACGCGACACAGTTGGTCTTACGAAACAAATGCGAACAACAATGCGGCTATCAGAGCTGCCCTGAGGAGAGATGTTGAACTTGATAACAATGACGTCGAACGAGAACAAGTAATGTCATTGGTAAGACCTCAGTGCAAGAGTTCTGATAGTAGCAATAACACAGAATCTGCAACAGACGACGAAAACAGTGATAGATCCTAGCTTAATGAGAAAACATTTTAGAGACATTAATACAAAATTTACCATTTTATCAGCTGGATTTACTTAAAATAGTAAAAGAATGACAAAATTCATTCTCCTACATTATTTCTGAATTTATGAACTATATAGAATAATGTAGAATATATACCATATCCAGCATTTGATTCAACTAAGAATTGAAAGCACAATTAAAAAGAATATATTTATTTATAAAGAATAGAGGTAATATATATAATGAAACTGGTTTAAATTACTATAGCAAAACCTTTAGATTGTAAGAGTTAGCCTCAGTTTCTAAGGAATTTTTAATTATTGATTCTAAATTTTCAGTGTATATACTAGTGTTACATTTTTTTATTATATCTGTGTTATTTAATATCTTAAAAATTTCTTGTGAATATTTATAAAAATTTAGACAGTATATTTAAAACTATAAATAGAGTTAAGAAGTAAGTGCTCATGCTTGTAGCATTGTCATTTTCTCAATGTCAGATCAACATTTTATAGTTGAGCAATTAAACTATAAATACAACCAGAACTTTGACAGTGCTGCTCATCAATAATGTTATTTCTAAGATGCACTTAGGAGAAACGACTTAAATCAATCGCATTGAGACATGTTTAGCTGTATATATATCCCATTTCGTTTTTTTTTTTTCTTTTAAGAACTTGTTGATAATGGAAGATTAATAATCTTTAGATTTTAAAAAGCGTGGTATAAAAAGAAATTAAGTTTTTCCTTTCGATTCTGTAAAGTAACTTTGTTTTTACATGTAGACATTCGATTCTTGAAAAATCAAAAAGAAAAGACATTAGACAGGCTACAAGCTGATTATTTTGCTTAGGAGCATTTGAACTGTGGAAGTGTTTATAGGTTGAGAGTTCATGTTTTAATGAAACTAGAAACGCGTGACTAAGAAAATCTTGCGTAATACTTGCATTAAAAGGAAATGTTTGCTTTCACCTTGTTTTCATCTGGAATTAATAAATCTCATTCAAATTGTTTAATCTCATTTAAAATCGATTACTAGTTTCTCATGAGACTTAAATATAACTTTATCATATTCAAGAAATAATTTTCAGATCATTGAAGTGTAGGAAATTAAAACCACAAAATTTACAAATAATGAAAAATTGTTAAATTTGGATTTGTATATACTGATCATAATGTTTATATACATTCATATTTTATATTCAATGACAATAAATACGATGGTACTTACATATTATACCGTCAACCAATTTTGTTAAATCCAAAGTGTCGCCAAATGCTGTGATATACAATCAATAGTGACAACCGTACCAGCTCACGTTCAAAAACAGTAATATTACGATTACAGCATTTGGCGACATTTTTTTGAAATGGCGATGTCTTTTCGTTTGGCAATATTGGTCGATGGTATAATACGTAAGTACCAATACGGTATATACACTCAGGAACATTGAAAATAGCGACCCAAGAAGAAAGCATCGGACTGAAATGAAATTTAATACACATAATGACACAGATGAGATATTGACTTGATCTCAAAAACAAGATAATTAAACGAATACAGGGTGTTCTACGACACAAATACTGGGCAACTTCAATAGCGCGTTGGACCACCTCCAGCTGCAATACATGCCGCCACACGGTCCGGCATTGAGTTGATTAGACACCTTATGTTGCCACCTTGGGCCCATAAATCTTGAACAGCCAACTCTAAATCATGTACAGAGTGACACGATGGCATCTGCTGTTTTAGCTCATCCCACACGTGCTCTACAGGGGACAAATAGGGGGAGCGGGCCGGCCATGGAAGAGTCTGAAAATGACGTAGGAAGTCTTGAGCAACTCTTGCTGTATGTGGACGAGCATTATCTTGCTGGAAAATTCGCCCCTGGGAGACCATTTAGGAAAGGTCCTACATGGGGTCGAAGAATATCATCAACGTAACGTTGGCCCGTTAAGGTTCCACGCATCACAATTAAAGTGGACCGGCTATCATGGGCTATGGCCCCCAGACCATTATACCAGCTGTGCGGGCAGTGTGGCGTAGAACAGTGTGTGTGGGGGGGAGATTGTACCGCTCACCAGGGCGCCTCCACACCCGTACACGGTTATCATCTGTCCCCAAAACAAACCGGGATTCATCACTAAACACAACCTTTTGCTAATCTGTGACATTCCACATTGATCTGGCTTGGCACCACTGTAGACGCAGTTGCCGATGTTCCGGCGTTAAAGGGAGTGCACGGAAAGGGCGCTTGGATTTAAGATTTGCTTCTGCAAGGTGTCTGGAAATTGTGTTTGTGGAACAATTGCTACGCCTACGTCTGCTCGTATCGTTAAACGAGTCACTGTGGTGTCCACAAGTGCTTGCCGCACGATCCTTCGATCCTCTCTCCTCGTGGTCTTCCTGGTCACTCCAGACCCGGTTTTCCGCACGTGGGTACCTTCTTGTGTCCACTGCTCCCAACAATTTCTAACGGCACACTCCGAACGATCCACCTGGCCAGCAACACGGCACGTCAACCAGCCTGCAGTTTTCATCCCGATGATCAGGCCTCTCTCAAACTCGCTTAACTGTGAGAAATGTCTTCTAGCAGTCTGTAAGCATGTTTCGCTTACCAAAGTCTTCCTACAATCGGCGGGTAATCGTCACGTTTATGAATCTCCAGTCGCTGTTGTCACTGGGCATACGGGTCGCAGAGCGAGCCCTTATCCCATATCGTAGCATATTAATGGTGCCTGTGGTAGTAGCGTCCTTGCTGAGAGGGAACAATCCGATTGGTTGAAAGAATGAGGAAAGTAGGCGTGGTTAACTGGTGCCTGGAGTTGTGAGCCGAATGGTGGTGAGAAGTGGAAAAAGTTCATCCTTGAGTGGCTCAGAGCCTGGCTTTTGATTGGCTAAGAAGGGTGAGTGAACTGGCATTGGATTGGCTGCCCTGAAGTTTATGAGAGGAATACAGCATGGGGAAATTGCCTGTGTGGGAGCTATATACAAACTAAATAATTAAGTTAAATAAATAAAATTTAGCAGTTCATTTGCCAAAAGGCAAATGAAAGAATTTAATATTAAGGTGGGTTATAAGAGTCAAGAAAAATTCTCCTTGGTCTCTTAGTATTGTCAAGAGGAGTATAGTTTTCTAAATTGAGGATGTGATAATTATTAGTGAGTGGAAGAGAATCAAAAAATTTGGTAGCTATTTTCTTAATAAAATTTTAAAGGTTGGGAGTTTAAGTGCTTTATAGATATCACACAGAGTTTCTCTTATGAATCTCCGAATTTGCGCTGGCTTATATATCACCTTCTTCCTGATTGTAGCGCCACCTCGGCGTGTATGAGCATGCGTATTGGCACAAAACTTGGATCATTTGCGTATCACATTACGCTGTACTTGCAAAGTTTCACGATTGTACTTAGCTTCCTTCTTGGGTCGCTATTTTCAATGTTCCTGAGTGTATTTCCAATTTAAAGTTACTTCAACATCCACACCATAACTTCCACAAAGTTTTAACCCTTGAAGTCTAATATTTCGAAAGCAAAGGTTGTAATTTAGGGCAATACAGCTAATATGAGAGAGAATGTGTTAATACATTAATAATAACTGAGTATTTTGAAAATAATGTTAAATAAGTTTTAGAAGAAACCATTTTTTAAAATATATAATATAACTACGTTTTGTTTAAAATATCATTTATTAAGTTATAGATATTACATGTTATGTAAGATGATTTAACTGTTAAGATTTTATGAGTCTGTAATACATGTGAATTTTATTTATTGTTTCATTTATGAAAAAGAATTTTATTTATAATTTCATTTGTTGTGGAAGAAAATAAATTTTTATTATTAAAGTCTCATTTTTTCAATTTTGTTTACAAATTACTATTTTCTTTTGATTCAAGAATGTTGGCCCTTTATAATTTAAGTATAGCAACATCAAATCACTTTATTAACGAGGCCTAAATGCCGTTTCAAAATCAGAATGAACTGTTGCCAATCCGGGAAAGCCAAAAAAGTCACAAAAGAAATTGTTTCAGGTTAAGGGTTCCGGCACATCCATAGGAGCCCATATTAAATTGCATAAGTTTATGTACCTTTTTCTCAGAAACTACTTATTTCTCATGGATAAACCTTTTTAGTAGATTGTGTGTGTGTGTGCTATCAATAACACTTTAACGAAGGGTTTTGTCTTTTTGTTAAAAATTAAATTTTTATGATTTTTTTTAAAAAATGTCCAATTTTTTTCCTCTAAAATTTAGTTTAAAAAAGTCACATCTAAAAAGGTTTTCTATACATCTAATTTCCTCCATTAAAATGTGTAAACATGTTAAAAGTCTGCTCACTGTGAAAATTTGAGGATTATATGATAAGTAGCTTTTGAGAAAAAGGTACATAAAGTGAAAAATATTACATTATGAGAAAAAAGGCTTTAAAGTGTAAATTTGTAATTTTTAAGCATTTACTTTTTTTAATACCTTCCAGAAGTATATGAAGCATTTGTTGTACTCTCTGTTCGTACAAAAGACTCTTCTTATTTTCTTTTTTTCATTATTTTTAACAATTTTGCGGTTTTTTTTGGGAGGGGGAATCTCAAGATGCTTTCGTTGGGCTGCACGAATCCTACGTTTGTCTAGTTTTTGAAGCATGACACACATTTATTACTTGGTTCAATATCACAATAATTTAAGATCATTAATTTTGCTACATGTCTCATATTGAACTTGCATTGCCATATTTACTCCTAATTTTAGAGTTTTTAATTCCTCAAATGTAGATCTTGGAATCAATGACCATATGGTGACCATAACTGATTCATTTGGGTCTGGGTTTTTCCATGTAAACATTTTCTTAATAACATAGGGTCACCTAGATCTCTAGAAATTAGTTTCATCTAATTCACTATGGTGTGTTTAAGATCTTAGTGGCTTTCGTTACATTCAGCTTGTCTTTTGAAACTTGCACCAGTATTTATAATCGCAGAATCCAGTCCATGTGTTGAGAGCTCTCGTTTGAAGACAGAAGATGAAAATAAACAGCCCAAACAGCAGTTTTCTTGCTGTGTAGACCATTGATATTATTTCTAATAGCCATTCTATAATATCCTTGAATTTTTTATCTTAAAATGTCGGTGAGTAAGTTGCGACCACTTAGGCTTTTCCCATCACTTAACTTTTTTTTTCTCTGTCTCGCTCTTAAGATCCAGGAGACGTGTACCCATACACTTTTTTTTGGGGATAAACCCAATACACTATTATTTTCCACACTAACATCATATGGATTCGCGTTGATCAGAAACCTACGCAAGGGGAAACACAGGTGCTCCTAGCAGAGTTCATTTGATGCGCGTCAAGGAGTAGCTTAATTAAAAAAAAATAAATAAAAATACTTCTAATTATCACATTTCCTCATATCATATATGATTTTAAACAGAAATATTTGAACTTTTAGAAAATATATAAAAGTGAAAATCGATGATTTTTTTGAAAATTCAAGTGCCACCTCTTAATAAATGAAAGATTTACACACAATTATACATACATATTCAACTAAATAAGTACAGTTACTGCCAATCCGTTACACAAGTATTTCAAAAAACATTTAAAATAACGACTTCGTAATTTAAAAAGTCTATTAAAGTAAGTTTATCAAAAATATTTTTCTATCACTTTAAAGTATGCGACTACGCTCGGAACCGTGATTTTGAAAAAGCGTACAAACGAATATTTTTTTTAATATTTACGATCACTTATTGTTAGATTAAAATACGTGTATAAAATTGTTTTAAGAATATATTATGACAATAAAAAATGATTTAAATGCAATATTTTGGTAAAAAATGAACATAGAATTACTTACTATTTTCAAAATATTCTCCTTTAATGGAAAACGATTCTATAATAATAATATTTTGCCTATATATAGCTCAGACCTCTGTACAGAGCCTGAACTAGGATTTTTGAAATACATAGCTTAGAAGTGGATTTATCCATATTTCAATACATATGAGTGGAGAAATTTTAACGAAAACACGTTTAATTATTTTAAATGGTAGTAACTCGGAAAATAATGCGAATTTTTCGAAAATTCTAGTTCAGGCTCTCTTGAGGAGTCTTAGCTGCATATAAGCACAATATTATTATTATAGAAGTATTTTTCATAAAAGGAGAAAATGTTTTGAAAATAAGTAGTTCTCTAAGATCTTTTTTTTTTGCCAAAGTATTGCCTTTAAATTATTTTTTTTAAATAATATTCTTAAAACAATTGTATACGTGTATTCTAATCTATGTGACATTAAGTATTAAAAAAAATAATTGTTTGTAAGCTTTTGCAAAATCACGGTTCCGAACGTAGTCGGATACCATAAAAAGTAGTTAAGTGTGTTATTTGACCATTTTCAGAATATGATTTATTTCTACTTTATATGTTCTTCCTTTTTTTCAAAAATATAAATAAAATAAAAACTTAACTGTGTTTTAAAATACACAATAATATATTATAAGGTAATTTTTTTGCCTTAGGATAAAAGATGTTTCCACAATAAATACTTTTTAAAAATATAAGTTTTATTTGAACCAAAATATTTAAAAATTAAAAATTAAATTAGGTAAAATTAAATTTTAATGTTAACAATCTAAAACAATCGTAACTGTACTGCGCAGCAAAGATTTTGATTCTTTTGACATATCCAATATCATGAGAGACATAATCAAATAAAACATCTAAATTAATAGTATTTTATATATAAGGTATCCGACTACGTTCGGAACCGTGATTTTGCAAAAGCGTATAAATGGATAAAATATTTGATATTTTGTGTAACTTATATTAGAAAATGTATATAAAATTGTTTTAAGAATAGTATTACAATAAAAAATTATTTATGTACAATATTTTGACAAAAAATGAACATAGAATGACCCATTTTCAAAATATTCTCCTTTTGTGAAAAATCCTTCTATTATAATAATATTTTGCTTGTATATAGCTCAGACCTCTGTACAGAGGCTCAACTAGAATTTTGAAATATATAACTTAGAAGTGTTTATCCATGTTTTACGACAACAGAGGGGAGAAATTTTAAGAAAAAAAACGCCGATAATTACTTCAAATGTTTGTAACTCTGAAAATAATGTGAATTTTTCAAAAATCATTGTTGAGCCTCTGTACAGAGGTCTGAGCTATATACAGGCAAAATATTATTATAATAGAAGCCTTTTTTACAAAAGGAGAACATTTTGAAAAAAAGTTATTCTAAGTTAATTTTTTGCCGAAATATTGTATTTAAATAAAGTTTTTTTGTCAAAATGTCCTTAAAACAATTTTATACATGTATTCTAACCTAAATGACACTAAATATCATGAAAATTATCCATTTATGCGCTTTTATAAAGTCACGGTTCCGAAAGTAGTCACGGATACCTCTTAAATAAGAAACACGACCGGAGATTACGTTTATGTAAAAGGAATTTATTTCCTTTATGTGGATCACTTACTGAAATATTTTATTATATTTTAAAGTTATCTTCTTCCTTCAAAACACTACAGCTGGTCATCGGCTAAGGCTGTCTCAGTCAGCTTAGACCAGCGATACTCAACCTGCGGCCCAACGGGCCTTTTTAAGTGGTCCGGTCATGGCCCATTGCTCTGAGAAATTCATTTATGAAAATTTGGTGGGGAAATTCTTCGTTAAAAAAAAAATCTAACATATAAATTTTGTTTTTTGCTGTCGATGTCGTATGGGTGAGAATTGATTTTTTTTTTTTCTGATTAGTCATAATAAACAACAGTGGCGTATAGCGACCATTTTATGAGTGTTTGAGGCACCTGCCTGTGGGTGCCCCTGTATTACATTATCTACGCGACCTGTTTCTGTAGGGAAGAACGAAGAACCAGACATATCATTCATCTTAATATCTGTTTATTAAGATCTTAACTAATCACAATACACAACAATAATAATAATCAAAGTAAGCACAGATCTGGAATGAGAAGACACAACTCGTATTACCAAATAATCGCGTAATTAACCGCTATATCTAACTTTACAGATTAATTCTTATCTCACTAATACACGTACTTTCCTAATAGCTTAATCAAAGTCGCTTACTGCTTATCCTAGGTAAACAGCTACTTTCTTTGTCTTAACTGACGTGGCTTTACTCCGGCTCTTATCCTTGTGGTTTCGTATCCACCTTTAGCTTGGATATACAGGTACGGGTAGGTTAATTCTCGGGCTTGATATTCTTCTAAACGCTATCTTAATCACTTCCACACTTAGACATAGACCTCACATAGCCACCACGCGAACGCTAAACTTCTATTATATATATGATTCCTAATTTGCATAATCACGTGCTTCTTCTAGAGTTAGTTGGAAAGAATTGGCCCCAAAGAACCCCATGAGGACTGTTAAAAGAAAACGCGATGAAAGCCCCATCACAAGTGGTACTAATTTTTAACTATCTTTCATATCTTGCAAGCGAAAAATATTCGAAGAAAATAGATTGTTTCAAGACGATTGGGAAGTTGACTATTTTGTTGTGAAAAACAAGCATGGTTTAGTAATTGTTTGATTTGTCATGAAAGTAATGTATTTAAAAAATACCAATAAACAGGAATCACGTTCAATGTCACTTTTCCTCGAATATCTCTTTCAGGAGGTGATAAATAGGCTTTCTTGAATAATCTTTACAACAGCAAAAAAGTTTTTTGTCAGTGGTAATGTCATAGCGGTAATAAAGGCATCCTATGAAATTTGTTGTATTATTGGTAATCATATCAAAAGTAGCATCAAAGTAAATCATATGATTTACTGATGCAGAAATTGTGAAAGAGTGATTCTTAAGTGGGTTCGGCACTTCCATAGGAGCCCATGTTAAATTACGTAAGTTTATGTACCTTTTTCTCAGAAACTTCTAGCTACTAATATATGACATTTTCACAGTAGGTTATATGTACTATCAATAAGACTTTAATGGAGGGTTTTGTCTTTTAGTTAAAATTTAAATAATTATGAATTTTTTAAGAAGTGCCAAATTTTTTTCCTTAAAATTTAGTTTAAAAATACATTATCTAAAACAGTTCGCTAGATATATTTTATTTCCTCCATTAAAGTGTGTAAACATGTTGAAAGTATTGTGATATGGTCGTTCTATGGTGACCATATCTTTGATTGTCAGCGTGAATTAGAGGTGTGGGATTCTCGAAATGAATCGACATTTTAAAATTCTTAATATGACTTTATTAAGAATATAACTTAAACTTCTAATAAATTAGATAAACTTATGTTATAAGTGAGAATAAACCAAACACACAGCTGTAGTTAAACCTAATCGCGTAACTTGGATCACTTATCTAAATAATTATATTATGCGCCTACTTTCAATTTTGATAATATTACAAGTCCTAATATCAAATAATCAGTCCTACCTTGATTCACAAGCTAAGGTTCAATCACTGTTCAGAGGCGCGCATGCAATGGTATGCACCTTGTAGTAATGGCTAAAAATCTTGGTAACTTTACTAGTGGCTGTCAATTCACGCTTGTATCTCTTCAAACATAACTTCCCCTAAATTGCCATTCTGCTTACTGAAACTTCTGTTCTTTTAAAAGCTATCTTATTTGCATTTCACTTCTTGGATTTGGTTTGGAAAAGATTTGCAATTAATCTTGGCCGTCAAAGAACCCAGAGGTTATGTTACAGAAGAGACGCGTGAGACCCTCACAGTATGCTCACTGAAATTTTGAGAATCCTACTTTAATTAGTTTTGGAGAAAAAGGTCCATAAAGAGAAACATGTTGCATTTTGAGAAAACAGGCTTTAAAGTAAAAATTTGTAATTTGTCAATGAGAGTGGCTTACTTTAAAAAAATAAATAAAAACACTTCTAATTATTGCATTTCTATATATCATATATCATTTTAAGCAGAAATGTTTGAACTTTTAAAAAAATGTAAAAAAGTCAAAATCGATAATTTTTCAAAAATTCATGTGCCGGACCACCTTAAATGCTTCCGATTTAGAAAAATTTAGTGACAAAAATAAAAAATTATAAAAAAATAATAAATAAAAAAAAAGGATCTATGTTATCTTGGTATTAAAGCATTTCTCCCCTCCCCTTCCATTAATTCACATGTTGCGGCCCGCGTGAAATAGCCATCATATGTATGCGGCCCGCGTGAAATAGCTAACATATGTATGAGGCACGGCAGAAAAAAAGGTTGAGTATCCCTGGCTTAGACCATCTTGATCCATTTGATGCTATGTTCTTCCATGGGTTAACACCCAAGTCCTTCGACCACTTTTCCACTTTATACCTTTTTCCCTTTGGAGTTTGGATAATTATTTTCTTTACAGGATTTTCATCACTATTTTGAAAAAAATGTCCCATTCACCTTATTTGGGAAGCCTTGATCGCTTTGACTAAGTTGGGTTCTCTGTATTTCGATTGAAGCTGAACGTAATCTCCAAATTCCGTTTTCTCTAACCGCCACAAAAATTTTTCTTAAGATTGTTCTCTCGAAAGTCATCAGTTTCTCTTCGTCTTCTTTGTTAATCGTCCAGCATTTGCTGCCGCATAAAACAATTGGTCTTACTAGAGTCTTGTATAACTGTATTTTTGTTTTGCTAGTTATGTATTTAGATTTAAACTGTGTGTGTGTGTGTGGTTTCGCGATCCATGATAACATCTGTTAGCCATCTTGATTCTATTTCTGATTTAAATTTTTATTTCATTACTATTATTTACCTATGTTCCTAAGTATTTAAATTGAGCCACTTGTTTCGCGAATTCATATTCCTTAATTTTCAGCTGTTGAAAATTTGAGATTCTTTGTGTTATTACCCCACTAATTTAGTTTTTACTTCATTGACTGTCAATCCTTTATTTTTCGTTGCTGTCTCGAGAGCACTGAAATCCTCTACTATAGCTGCCTTAGTTGTGACATAGCCATCTGTCGATAGCTATGTCTTGGGGGTTCCGCGTAAGTTAGAGGTGTGGGATTATCGGAAAGAGATGAGACATTCTATAATTCTTAATATGACCTTTATTAAGAATTTAACATAAATTACTTATATATAACGAACAAACTTATATTAAGTGAGAATAAACCAAAGTACGGCCGTTTAACTAAGTCAGATCACGCAATTAGATCACTTATCAAAATATAATAATTATCTCCACCAATCTCAATTCAATAATTTCATTTTCAGAATATAATCCTCCTCCTTTTTTTAGGGGCCCAAAGATACTGATATTCAGGTAGACTGATGTGCTCGTGTGCAAAAGGTTCTTTATATATATTAGGAGGGGGGGCGTCTCCCTGATTCTCTTTAGTAGCCCAAAAAACACTTCCAACTGTTCCACCTGCTTTCTAAGATTTCCATCCCTTTCACTAAACTTTTTATCCTTTTTTAAAAGGGTTTTCTTATTTGCATTGTTCTTTGTTTTTCCTCTTGAATTGGGGGGAAAAGTTTTGCCAAATCGTGGCCGTCAAAGAACGTAGGAGTTATGTTAGAAGAAGAACGCGAGAGATGTCACATAGTTCTTCCCAGGATATCAATATCATCTGCAAATGTACGGATTTAACAAAAATTGTTTTCCGAGTTTGTATATCAGAGTCTCTAATTGCCTTCTCTAGTGATATGTTAAACAGATGAGACACGACAGGAAGTCTCATTGTTTCAGTCGCTTTTCGGCATAGAATGCATCCGATTCTTCTGATAATACCAACTTTACTCTACATTATACTCTGTTGAGTGTCATTCTTATCAGGTTGACCAATTTCTTAGGGATTCCCAGCTCCAACACATTGCCTGATACAATTTCTCTCTAATGATGCTATCGTAAGCTGTTATAAAGATTTTAAAATTATAGTGCATTATAAACTCATCCTTATAATAGATTTTTTTCTGGCATTTCATTTTTTGAATAATTTTTTGATATTTTAGCTGAAGAAAAAGATGTATATAGAATAAAATAAAAAGGAAAAAAAAGGTATAATATTTTTATTCCTTTTAAATCAATTTCGTGGAAAATAGAACCACATATTACAATCCAAATATTACTTCTAATATATTTTTGTAAATATATCTAAAACTATATATATATTTTGATAAATATATATATTCACGCATTAATTATCGATAATTAAGAAAAACCTTTACATCAATAGTCATTACATCTAGTTCAGGGGTCTCCAAATTACGGCCCGCGGGCCAAATCCGGCCCGCCAGTGCCATCAATCCGGCCCGCGACAGCTTAAGTCTAGTGTCATCAATCTGGCCCGCGACAGTCAATGATTTATTGTTGTTACTATTGCTGTGATAAGTTGAAGAAGAAAACACAGAATGATAATTACTCGGTTTTATTTACTTGCAAGGTAAAACTTAACGACAGAAATGATGACGCAGAAAACTTAAGTATCTAAGCTTAAGCATATTAATAACTAACAAATAATTGAAATGAATCCCACTAATCACAGTAAAACAAAAACACTAATGAGATTTATGTAATTGTGATTTTTTTCCACCGACAATAGTTTGTAGTTGTGGATCAATTTTACTTGTACCAATTATTAAAAGAGATTTAAGATGCTCATCGGTTAATTGACATTCTTTGTGTACTTCATCTTGGAAAACGTTTTCTCACACAAGTAAGTAGTACCAAAAACAGAAAACAACCCACGAGCAAATTTATGCAAATTATCAAATTGTACCAGTGGAAGACTCTTATAAAATTCCAGCAAAGACGAATTTTGATATTTGTTCTTAATCATATCACTGCACTGTAAATCAATAATTTCCATTTGGACTTCCGGAGCCAGGGTTTCAATGTCAGAATCAAAAGGATTTTGAAAAAGCTTAATTTCATTCGCAATGACATCAAAATCTGAGAAACGAGTATCAAAATTTATCTTAAAACATTCGAAGTTTGATTGCAAAATTGACGGGAAATTCAGTCTCTGTAGTGTGGCTGAATATTTACATTTTTTTAAAATGTGTGCTTTTTTTTACGAAATTCGATTGTGAAATAGTATTAGTTTCTGCCTGAAGGATTTGTTTGGTGTATAAATCGGAGAAGCTGATTTTCTCCTCCAGCTAAATTCAGTTCGTTCATAGATTTGTCAAATCGACATAGAATGCAAACTTCCACATCCATTCACTTTTTTTCTAAATCGGAAAAAGGGCGCTGCTTCTCATTTAAAAAAATTTCGATCTCTGCTCGAAGTTCAAAAGCGCAAGGACTTTTCCCCTAAGCCAGCGTACGGCGTATGATAGGGTAAGTCATTTTCCAATCTCTTCAAAAAACTGCGGAATTGTCGGTGATTCCCCCAGTGGGGATCTGATAATTTCAACTGATAGACGGTTTTGAACCAAACATCAAACATTTTCCGCACAAGGACTCTTGATAAAGATACAATGTAAGACTAAGGGTTTTTGAACCACCATCTTTTTTTTCTACGCCGACACAAGTGCAACCACTCCTTTATTTTTTACCACACATTTTTTGCCTCCATCGTTTTAGATTTCAAATTTCTCCATCGAAGGTTCTTTTTATTAATGGCATTTTCAACCCCCAAAATATCTCCCCCAGTTGTGGGCCTGAATCTATCAATATCAAAAGTTCTTCATACACTTCGCTTTTATCTACCCCGGAAAAAAAATCAACATCTGAGCAGTATCGACATCCGTTGACTCATCAATGTTAGAAAACCACTCATGATGTCCTTTTTTGTCAGACAGTTGAGATATTTTTTCTGCGTGTCTTGCCCCCTCCGAGCCACGGTGTTTGCTGACAAACTGACACTTTTAAATAAATTTACCTTTTCGGGGCATATTTCTTGGGCTACTGCAACCAAGCATTTTTTTATCATTTCTCCATCGGTGAATGGTTTACTTTTTGCAATTTCAAGGCCACACGGGCGCGGTTGGTTTTGTTCGTATTCGCTTTGGTAAAAAAAGATTGCTGGATTTGAGCCCCAAACCCAAAATTTCAAATTGTTTGTCCCAAACTTCCTGTAACTTGGAGTAATTTTGAAGATTTTCGATTCATAGTGTCGTTTAATGTTATATTCTTTTAGAACAGCTATGGTTTCATTACAAATTAAACATAGCACCTTTTATGGACTCAATCACAAAATACAACGTTCTGCATTTTCGATTTTTCGCTTCTTTTTTCCCTACTAACAAATCCCCATAAAACTAAATCAAATCAAATCTTTTATGCACGGGTTTACTTTTTTTTCACAATAGACAGTTTCGCTTCCCTTTCCTTTCCTCCCCGACTATCGCGGTTGGCCCCTTTTTTATATGCAATTACTGCCATCTCGAAGTGATCGGAATACACTAGCCAGAACCAGAACTTTCTCGAACTTCAAAGCGGTAATTCCAAATATTTAATTACAACTAATGCCACCTGTTCGCGGATAGCTGAAATAGATAGTATATAGTACCACTACTCGCCACTAAATGTCGTTGTCACAATACACAATAGTAATTGAAATGCAAAAAAAGCGTAAGTTTGCTTAGGTCGCGCACTTTGCGACTATTCAAGTCTAGAAATATACACTGGTGTGCAAAACTTAAGCAACAGGTGGGTTTATTGCCATAACTTCACGAAAAATCATCTGAGAGGCATGAAATTCTGAAATGAGGGAGAGTATTATGTACGTAAAGGATGACGAAAGCATCGGCGCTGAAAAAGGAATACAACGCATACGGTATGGAATCAAACAAAAACAAGCTTTATTGAACGCATAGTATCGTGACTCATAATTGTCTATCCAACAGGAAGAACAACAAGCAGATGTTCCTTAATATGGTATATGCCCTCCCCTTACTACAATGGTTACTTTGCACCGTCTCCGCATACTCAGAACCAGCTGGTGCACATTTCTTGGGTAGGAGTGCCCATTCCTCAATCAACATCTGTTTGAGTTGTTGGTTGTACTCCGGATGATGTGAGCGTGAGGCAATACGTCTCCCCAAAGCATCCCACACATGTTCGATAGAATTTAAATCTGGGGAGCACGCTGGCCAATCCATTCGAGTGATATCTTCACTTTCCAGCAGCTCCTCAACAGCAAGAGTGCGATGTGGCAGTGCATTGTCATCCATAAAGATGAAGTCTGGGCCAATGGCACCTCGGAAAAGATGCAGATGGGGAAGAAGTACCTCCTCACAATAGCGATCCCCGGTTACAGACCCTCTGTCGAAAATGGGAAGCTCAGTTCCGCCGTTCAGCATAATGCCACAGACAAGAACTCCAGGACCACCGTAACGATGTCTTTCCTTGATGTTACTGAGATAAAACCGGGTCCGATCTCTCCAAATCAAAACGCGTTGAGAATCGCTTACTGGTACTGAACCGACTCTCATCCGTAAAGAGAACACGACTCCATTGATCAGTTGTCCAGTTTTGTCCTCTCTGCCCCACTGTAAACGGTGGCTTCGGTGGCCATCTTTCAACGGGAGGCAGCGTTCAGGACGGCGGGTGAACAGGCCCCCTTTGTGAAGGCGTCTGGCCACAGTAAACCGCTACACTTGTCGACCTGTTGCTGTACAGAGTTTCTGAGCAATGGTGCTTGCTGACTGCTGTCGAACTTTTCGCCTCGCAGGATGATATATCGGTCATCCCTGCGTTGTCGCGTCCTCGGGCGGCCATACCAACCTTTCTAACAGCTGTACCTGTGGTTTGGAACGCTTTCCAAGCGCGCGAAACGACACTTTTGTTGATTCCGAACTCTACAGCTACACTGGTGACAGTATGCCCTCCTCCAGCTTTCCGATCATTCTTCCACGTGTGAAGTCATCAGATGATTTCTTCTAGCCATATTTCACGAACTGACTCACTGGCACTTGCAGAGAATATGGTGAATTGCGTCTCCGTCCTTCATTTCATTCTACTGTTGAGCAGCGGCGCGACATCACGCGTTTTGGTACGCTCACATCGCTTCTGACGTTTTGTTCCTTATATTTGCATACGCATGACGTTTCTACTGACTTACGTGTTCCCTCTACTGATCTCCAGACCTCCTTTTCTGCAATTTCATGACTATCTGCTAAATTTTTACATTGTTGCTTAAGTTTTGCACACCAGTGTAGTTAAGGGCAGAAAAATTAAAACTGTTTTGGCCCTTGGAACATACTGAAAAAATCATTATGGCCCGAAGGCTTCAAAGTTTGGAGACCCCTGATCTAGTTCATTAAGAAAAATCGCAGATGAAATAAATATCACATATTGATGGATAAAAACGGTTTCGTCATCTAAATAAATAAATTATCAGCAAATTTTTATGCTTAGTCAAAATAAATTTTTCAGAATTATTTATTTTTGATGCATATATCTAAAATGAAAATGGAAAAACATTCTAAAACACAAGACTAAAACGAAAAATAGATTCGAGAGCACTAAGCCTAAAATTTTATTTGAAAAACGAAGTCTTTCACGTAGATTCAAATCTTCGTTTTGTATCTACGTTTTGTCACGATTTCGAACGCTAAATTAATCTTTAAAAAAATCCGCTAAATTGTGTAATGTAACTTATAAAGTAAATTTAAAATTTTTGAAAGCACGTGTGAATAAATATCCGGAAAAAAAAATTGTTGAATCCCAACTTCCAACTTCAAGTACGGTCTCTCCTAATTAAATTGGATGAGAATATTTGGGTATTCAAATTACGAAAATTCCATTTAAATCAATGGTTGAAAAAAATAAAGGTTTTAAGTCGCATCATTTAGCATTTATTTATACCATTTTTATCAATACATATTGAAGGAATTTTAATATATTCCTTTTCTTTATTTTAAAAATTTATAATGTTTAGCACATCACTAAACCTATAAGATTTCGTTCACATTTTGGAATGTTCTGAATTAACTGATATCGAACTATATTAAACTTTTCACCATATACAGCCTTGAAGCTGGTTTGACACTTTTCAGGATTCGAAATTTATTTACAGCAAAAGTATGATTTCTAAACAGGGAAAAGAGAAATTTTTGAAATGGTAAATACGACACTGCAGCTTTGTAGCTCTATATTCCATATAATTCTTTTAATAAATATGTAAAAACAAAAAAAGTACCACAAAAGTCTCCGTACACTTGCAATTTCCTATAAAATTTAATGTTTCGACTAATAAAAATTAATATATTGGAATTGTAATTTTTTAATGATATCTGCAACTTGTTCTTAACGGAATGACATAATCGATTTTTTAAAAATAGTATAATTATTTTTTTTAAAATTAATAATCAAAAAGCTACTAAAAAATTACGCCACAAGTCTTCGTACACTTAACAAAAATTTCAACATAGCTTTAAATATTGTATTTCTTTCTTAATTTGGCCCTTAGTAGGATATCTTTTAGTGTTCACAATAACTTTTAAACGTCTTGGTATAGATTTAATCAGTTTTTTGTGATTTCTGCATTGATTTTCGAACATTAATGTTTTTACTTCACATTATGTGTTTATATGTCACGTTTTCTTTCTTCTTTTTTTTTAAATCAAATTCTCACCAAATATGTTCTACTGGGCTAAATAAAGTTATTGAGCAGGTATTTCAAAATTTGGGGACAATTATAGGGACACCAGCAGCGTACATTGAGATCAGTGCGCTTGGTGTCATTATCCGTTAAAAAATGAAGTCGTCTCCTATATCCAAATTTTGGGAGGATAATTTAAAATTTCTCTTTAAAATATTTAAATAGAGCTCATTATTCACAATACCATCAAAAAATACTAAATTATTTAATTCTGAGGCCGATGTACACCCCCACGCAAGAACACTTCCACCCCCATGGCTCATTGATCCAACTAGATTCTTGGGATTAAGTTTCAGAAAATTCAAAATTGATAGCAAATTGATTGAGATGACAGAAAATTCAACATTTTTGGTTCCGATGGGCGCATAATAGTTTGTAAATGATAAAATGAGGAATTTTATCATTTACAAGAACTCCTCCACCTCCATGCTTCAGCATGGAGATGGAATCTTGTTCCACATAAATTCATGGGATAAAATTCCTCATGACGTGACATAAAAGCGTGACACATAAACACAATGTGAAGTAAAAACAATAATCATAGAAGAATGTTCGAAAATCAATGCAGAAATTACTTAAAACTGATTAAATCTATACCAAGACGTTTAAAAGTTATTCTGGACACTAAAAGATATCCTACTAAGTACTACATTAAGAAAGAAATACATTATTTAAAGCTATGTTGCGAATTTTTTGTTAAGTGTACGAAGACTTTTGTGGCGTAATTTTTAGTAGCTTTTTGATTATTAGTTTTTTAAAAAAATAATTATACTATTTTTAAAAAATTGATTATGTCATCCAGTTAAGAATAAGTTGCAGATATCGTAAAAAGTTCACAATTCAGATATATTAATCTTTATTAGTCAAAAACTTTAAATTTTATAGGAAATTGCAAGTGTACGAACACTTTTGTGGCCCCCACTGTATATATTCATTAATAAATAACTTTTACTAATAAGATTTCTTTTAAAACGCTGAGTAAATTTTCAAAATACGATTTTAAATCGTAAGATAACTTTGAATATAAAAACATTTTGTTGACTACTTTTCTGTGGTAATGGATCTAATCCATGCTAATAAATAGTTAAAATTTAATAAATGAAACTAGTGAAATCAATAACTATACTTTATCTAGAGAAGAAAACTGTGAATTAAGAAGTCAACGCACCTTTATCTTTAATAGCCATCGGTTAGAATTGTTCTACTTTTCCGAAAGTGTTATCATATACCTCTGGACTTTTGTATAAAAACTTGCCAGGAAAAACAAACGATTAAAATAATTTAAAATGAGAAATTGAACAATGCATATTTAAAATTATCGTTTGGTCGAGTTAAAATGTAAAGTAAAAAGAAAATAATAAATGAACAAAATAAAAATTTTGAATATTGTTCTACAAAAAAGTATAACTTCAGCTTAGTTTTGAACTTTTTAAAAAATTTGAAGTGAATTTAAAAATTTATCACCTTTTAAAACGATTTATTTTCATTTGCGAACAGTAAATTTCTTACAAGTTTTTTTAGTATAAAGAGCTTATTTTTTCAAGTTTGAAAAAAGAATCGCAAGACATACATATGTTAGCTATTTAAAATTGACGCTTTTCTTGGGTAAATAAATGACTAAGAAATGAAGAATTACAATATTTCAACGATTTTTTCAACTCACTTTCAAGAAGCACTAAATTTTTGACATAGTGTAAAATTCGATAGTTTTTTTTAAATCGATTTAATATCTTTTGTGGAAAAATTGAAAGGATTAAAATTTCCACACACATATTAAATTGATTTTATACAACCTTTACCGAACATAAATTTATGGATCATTTTCAGTTGTAAAAAGTAAAAATGAAAATGAAATCTCATCGAAAATACTGCAGAAACTACAAATTTAGTGATTATTTTTTTAAATGTGAAAATAGCATGGACCGGCATACTCCAAAGACATACTAAAAACCTCTTCGTTTCAATGTTGAAGTGCGAGCCGTGGTTTGCTCTTACCCCTAAAGTAGTTCAAATCGAATTTGCCAATTATCTCCAACATTAATTTATACCCGGGATGGCGAACCATTGGCACGCGACACAATATTTTGGGCAAGCCAGCGATCAAAATAGCCTGCATTTTATTTCAAAATAACGAAGTTCACTATGAAGTATTACGAACAAACGCGAGTGATTGGTCGCGGTGAGCACTCTCGTTTGTTATTGTCTTGCCTTAGTTACGTAGTGGACTACAATTGCTTATAATGCAAAGTTTGTCTTCGCATATCACAGTCAGTTTCATTGACACAACTGTATTTTAAAGTTTGTCTGCTTTATATTTACGGTTTTTAACTGTTATTTAACATGGCTAGTTCAGCCAAAGAACAAAAAGTGCAAGACAGTAAGTGTAACAGAGAATTTCAAATTTGGTGGACCGAGAAACATGGCATGATTAGTAAAGGCGACAAAGCGGTGTGTGTTTCATGTTCTGGAATAGTGGTATGCAGTACATCGACTGTAAAACTGTATTTTGAAACAAATCACGAATCCTCTTGTCAAAAAAGTGAACCACAGCAAAAATAATTATTTGCTTAAAAAACGATTGGCAGATGACTCTAATTAAGCATGTTATCAACTAAAATTAATATCTTACAATCCTAATGTCAGTTATTTGTCATCCACAATCTACAACAACAGAACTCACACTAATGTTACTTTAATTCGAATTATACGTATAACTAAAACATTTACAACTATACAGTACAAAAGGTATTTTTTCATAGTAAATAAAGAGTTTTGTGTTTTAGTATTTAATTTTATTATTTTTCCAATAATCACAAGTCAAAATTATTTGACGGCATGTCTATATCTCATTAAACACTTCTTTAGAAAAAATGGCATGTCGATCCATAAGGGTTCGCCACCCCCCTGTGATTTATACCATTCTTTTAAAAAATCTACCTTTCAAAAGTTCTTTGCATTTCAAGGAAATGCAACTATGGGTTAAATTCATTTGACGTCATAAACACATGATAAATGTAATTACGTACACTGCTGGCCACACAAAATGCAACACCTGAAGGAAGAATGCAAACAATGTGAAATTTACATCTCGATTTGCGGCGATGAAATGAGTGAGTGAGTGAGTGAATATTAACGTCGCACTGTTCAGACTACACAGAGGCTTTTGCGACGGACCACGTAATTTTGAACATGGTCAAGTGACGTGGACGACACCTGAGCTGGCACCCTCTCTCCTAACTACCCACCACACCAACGGAGTGACGTTTCACTGCTCGACAGATTTAGACGTGCATCGCTGCCCTACACGGTGTGGTCTTTAGTGGTACGGGCTCGAACTCATGACATGCCTGCCATGGTCCGATACCTTAACCACTGGGCTACCGCAGCCCTGCGGCGATGAAATATACAAATCATTAGCATTATAGCGCAGACGCACATCACGGGCGACCATAGCACTGCTCGAAAGCGCCAGATTGGTAATTTAAAGTACGGCAATTTTTTTTTTTATTTACGCAAGCTGTTTACCTATGTCTTGTGGAAGACATCGAACGTCTTTCGACCAAGTTTCTGCATTCGACTGAGGAAGAATAGTAGCCTATAGGGATTGTGGATCATCCTTCAGAGAAATCTGCCAACATGTTGGACGAAACCGAGCAACTGTGATGTGGATCTGTCATCGCTGGATGCAGGAGGAAACGACTGACCGACGGGGCCGATCGTACCCCCTAGTTGCACCACTGCCGTGAAGACAGGCAGATTGTACACATGGCAGTGATGGATCACGCAACCACATCACGAACCATAGCACAACAAATTCAGTCTGTAACGCATTATTTGGTGTCCGCTCGTATCATTCGACGTCGCTTGAGCAAAGTGGAATGTCCGCAAGGCGTCCATTGCTTCGTTTACCCGACTGGTAACCACAGGCGTTTGCGCCGCCAATGGTGCGAAGAACGGCGGGCATGGACAACGGAATGGAACGACATTGTGTTTACTGACGAACCCCGCTTCTGCCTGCAACATCACGATTGTCGGATTCGAGTTTGGAGATACCATGGTGAGAGGCTGTTGCGTTATGCATCGTCACACTGGTCCTGCACCCGGTACCATGGTTTGTAGTGGTATTGAATTTCACTGCCTCACCCCTGTAGTACGCATTGCCGGTACACTGAACAGGCTACATCTCTGAGGAGTTGGAGCCCGTAGTCTTCCCATATATTCAGGGCTTGCCATCAGCCATATTCCAACAGAATAATGCGCAGCCACACGTGGTGTTGAAGAGTTCTTCTTTACCCATCAGAATTGAATTGCTTCCTTGGCCTGCTTGTGCTCCCGATCTATCTCCGATCGAAAACGTATGGTCCATGGTTGTACAATGACTGGGCCGGGATACACTACCCTCTGCTACACCAGAACAACTTTGGCAATATATGGAAGCCGCATGGAGACTGCTGTACCCCAAGGATACATCCAAAGCCTCTTTGATTCTATGCTGAGGCGCGTGGCAGTGGTTATAGCTAACAATGGCGGCTACACTAACTACTGATTTTGTCATCCTCCACACGTCACAAGAGGCTGCAACTTGAATCGTTTGATCTTTGTACATGTTATCTGCCAAATAAATTTCGTAGTGATGTCTCTGGTCCTTCTTGGTGTTGCATTTTGTGTGGCCAGCAGTGTATTTACAGCCAATCAATTAAGGTGCACACTGGTGTTAACGTTTGCTTTTTACTGAAACCTTCATTTAAAAAATTTTTGTTAACCCTAATAACGCACATGTGTGAACAAAATACACTGGATTTAAATGTATTTATATAAAACTAGATTTTTTTTTTATTTCGAAAAACCTTCAAGAATTTTAAAACTTGAACATATTTCTATCCACTTATCAAATCTTAAATTGTACGTGGATTGTACAAGTACAAAAGTGTTATGTCAGCTATGAATTCAATGGAAAACACATGATTACATTTATCATGTGACCATAATGAGTTGTGCTGAGTGAGATAGAAGCGAAGAATGAATGTGAATGAGTATTAACATTCCATTCTAGCAACTTGATGGCTGTTAGCGATGAACCTTGTAATTTTGAACCATGTTCAATAAATAAAGAATACACCTGAGCTGCCACTACCCTCCATACTTCCATTCCATACCTATGTGAGGACTTTGAGCTACAACAGATTTAACATGCATCAGCCCCTCTACACAGTGGGTCTTTAGTGGCATCGGGACTCGATCCAACAGCTGAACCATGACCACTAGACTACCACCACTTTACAAGTCCAAATCTAATGTCAACTTTGAAATTAATGAAGGATACATGATTCCATTTGTCATGTGACCATCATGACTTAAGCTCGTTAACATAAAATTAATGACAATAAGTTTTAATAAATACTGAGTGTATTTCTTCTTTTTTATTTAAGTATAGCATGAAGAGCTTTGTTTCTTATGAAAGCTTTCAATGTATTAATAAATTATTTTTTGAGAAAAGATAACAGCAATTTATTGAAAAGGTTTATTAATTTTAAATAACATTCTTTTTTCTAATAAAAATTACTTAACATTATTTTTTGTGATGAATAATAAATACTTATAATAGAATGCATATCAATGGTAAGCCAAAAATATGAACTAATGTACTAATACGATACAATTTAGAAAATGATTTGATTTTACAAAAGTGATTTAGATTATTTTTTCAAACTTTATCAGGTGCATTGGATAATGAAGAATTCTATAAAAACATGGTTCAATATATATATTTTAAATGCATAACATTCATACTCACCAACTTTTGAAAATGACAGAGCGTAAAATGTCACAAATATTCAAAATTTTATAAAACAATGTATGATGTACAAATACTTAAAATATTTTCCCCCCATTTCAACTAAGTAACAACTCAATATTCCCTCTCACATTACTGTAGCATTATTAGCCATAAATTTTAAACTAAATGTTCAAAAAGTATCCCCTACATTTTTTAAATTCATTCATTCTAGTATTTCCTCATATGGAAAACACCAGTACAATTTGCAAATTACAGAAAGGCTATTTTAAAGGATCAAAGTAATTGTGTTGTGTGTGACCACAAGGGGATACAATTAGTTTGCATTTTTACTGTAAAAGGCCTTATGCTGCTACAAAAAATGCCATGTTTCATGTATTTAATCATACATTCTTTCTGATTAGAAACTAGTTCATTAATCAAAGGGTGTTTTTAGTCCTTCCACATCCATTATGCTTAATAAGCTGCACTCAAAGGTATTTATGTTCTACAAGACAAAACAAGCGGTACTTCGCCTTATTACATTTGACTAAACATCCTTTAAAAACTATCCAATTGTGAGGAATTGTAACTTCAGTTTTTATTTGTGATGTGCTTTGGAGCTCTCACATAAAAAGCAATACTATATCGTTCATCATGAGAAATTTTTTTTCCCCTTTGGGGATGTGGTAATTCAAACCGGAACTAAACAAAAAAAAAAAAATCGGTTTCTCTTAGTTTGATATATTTTTAGCCACTTCGTTACTGTAACCAACTCATCAATATTTTCCAATTTAACGTCAATCATATAATTATCTTCATTACGTGTACATTGCTTCTCAATTTCCTGTTCTGATGTTCACTAGGACTTTTTTGTTTCAGTTTCGCATAAAACTATTTGTAGAAGGCAGACTGAATTCAGTTGAATGAACTAGAAGTATAGATGATCTTTTAAGAAAAACATCAGTCAAGTTATATTTTTGCTTCTCAGAATGGTGATCATCCACAGAATTTTGTATAGACTGTTTAAACAGACAAACCAGAATCATACACCTAGTTGTCGAATGTGATTTTGATAACAGATAACAATTCCTATACTCGCCGTTCTGCTCTTCACATAGTATAACTAAAAAACAATGGAATCTACTAAATTTTCATAGAATTACATTTTTTTATTTATGATAAAATTAAATTTTTAATACAAATAAGAAAAACATAAAACAAAATCATTCTTTCGGAACTGAACCGAAAACTGTTATTTTTGGCAGCAAGAAAAAAATTACGGTTGGTAGCCTTGAGTAATACAATCAAATTCCTTTTATAATATTCTGAATTTATTTGTAAATGTTGCCTTTGTCAGACAGTGTGGTAAACACAATAATTGACAAAATCAAGTCATTTAATTATACAAAGCATGAAGAAAAATGTGCAAAACACAAAATGTCAAGTTCCAGAAAATTGCTACAAAGAAAGAAAAATAATAATGTTTTGCTTAATAGGACCATGCCTGCAAATCAATTTGGAATAGCTAATGAAATATATGTGGAAAGGACAACCTTAAAGAATTCTAAAAAAAACTTACTGATAATGAATTCTACAGTTTTTGTCTTATTTTCTAGTCATTGTGAATATAAATTAATAAATAAGAGCTGAACAACAGTCAACAAATGAAGGGAAAAAATGTGTAAAAATGAATGATCTAGGTGCAAAAGTGTAATGAAAGCTGAGTTTTATGATCAAAGTATAAAATTGGCAGGTATGAATATTCATTCAAGATACACAGTCAGACCTCTATTTAATAAAGTCACTAACTTCCCCAAAGTTTGTATGTAGAAAATTTAGTAAATAGAACAACCTTTCAATACACCAGGTTCTTGGTTCTAGGAAAAAAGTTTGTAAAATAGAAATCCATTTATATTTAAATAACAAACACATTTAAAAAAATATCTGAAACAATTTATAGAGGGTATTTTAATTCTTTATTGAAAACTAAACGTTGTTTTACAACACATAGCAAAGCAAGTTACACTTCTATCAGAAGTAAATTTTCCTCCTTTGGGAGCTTCGTGACATTGAAAATTTGGCTGATCATAATATAACAAAAAGCACAATTTTTAACAAATTCAACATACATATAAGTAAATGTGCCTCAAATTAGAAGCAATGATAAGTAATGTTAAATCTGAAAAATTAACATAGTACATTCATTGAAAAATAAGGGAGGAAATTTTAATTATGAGAACAAACAATAAAGATTTAAAATAATATTCCATGGTAAATCAGATCTTTAAAACTTTCTTAAATTTAACAATAATTATTACACAATTCAAATAACGATAAAAAATAAACAAAGAACTCCAAATGATATAAAAAGTGCTTACAAGGGTCTTAAAAAAATGTTTCATTTGCAACAATAAAGATAATTTTTGGTTTCATGTCCTTATATTAGTATAAAAATAAAATATTTTTAGGAGGTTATAGTGAATAAAATACATGTTGAAGTTGAAGAAATTTCTTTGAAATTTTAATTTTTTAAAAAACTTTCAATTTCTTAATAACTTTCCTTGCACATTCAAATACCAGATTTATTTCATATAAAAAGTATATGAAATAATATATGTTTTTTCAAGATTAAATATTTTTTGAAAATATAAAAACTAAACCTCAATTTTAAGTTTTAAATTCCTAGAAAAAAATTCAATTTTACAACATGTGTGTGTTTTCAACACATTTTTGTTTTTCAAAAATCAAAACTTTCTAAACAAAGAATACAGAAAAAAAAAATTATGAGAAAAGTTGAAAAACCTATTTTACCTTTAATAGGTTAAATTTTATAATTTTTTTAAAAAATTACAAAGGGTTTACAGATATGTCTTGAATAATGTTTACATACTGATAAAAAAATTTTGTAAACGATTTCAACATGTATCACAAATTCTTGGAAAAACAAGGGTGATTTTGATGGAAGAGGAGGAGGGAGTAATAGTTAAAAAGCAATAACAATACACAGATACTTCTTATGCAAATAACAAAAGTAAATTGCCATGTACAATTGATAAAAAGCAGTAATTAAGATAAAAAGACAAACATATACATGAAACTAAGAGCATAAACTTAATATTGTAAAAAAATATATAGCTATCCCTATTAAGTAATGACTAGGTAACAAAAATATTTTGGGAATAAAATTTTAAATTATTAGTTTACCTGAAATGTGTATAAGGATAGTTAATAGTTTCTCCAAATAAGGTAAACATTTACACTTTGCGATTCCAGTTTATCTAAATCAAATCATATGGAAAAATAAAGAAGTCCTCAAAGAACCTAGGAAATTTCCAATATAAATATACCTTTAAATTAAGGATAAAAAAATACGTATTGCAAGTTTAGAATACAGGCAAACTTAAGTAGTCATTTCACTAGATGTAAAAAAATTTTTATCTGAAAATAGAATTTTACCATAATAATGATTTTAAATAATTAAAGCTTAGGAGAAAAGCAAATATGAGTAAAAATGTTTTTAAAAAAACCTAATCATGTAAAATCTAAAGGACAAAACAAATGCAACACCAATACAATGATATATAAGCAGATTCTTCAGATTTACCTGAAAACTAAGATCTTTAATAAAAATTTGTGCAGTTTTTGAACACATAACATAAATGCAAGTGATTATAACTGAAAATTTCTCATAGAAGTTAGAATAAGAGTAAAGTATATACTAAACAAAACAATATAAAAATGAGATTTAACTAAGTAAACTTAAAATAAAAAACATAAAAGGGGAGGGGGATTATAGAAATTTGGATATTCTTATTTTCAATAGCAAAGATTTCTTTCCAGATTGATATTCATCTCATAATTTTACAAGACAGTTTAGAAATGTCTATATTAACATGAAATTAAGATATCTGTAACATACACTAGTCTGAAGAACAAACATTTGGGGTACTAGTTTGACTTGTGCACAGTATTAAAAAAATATGCTTAAAAATAATAGATTTAAGATTCTTTTTACCAAAATTGTACGCTCATAAAGTAAGACTTTAACATAGCTATTCACTGGTCTCAAAATATAATATTTAGTTTATCCATGGAAGACACTCAGCTGGAATATTAGATAAATGATTGATTTTCAGAATTAGGAAGTCATATATGGATACTTCCACTCAGGCAATGGGACAAAGGTTTCTTTCACAACTTGTGGTGAACTCCATCGCAAGAGATAGTGTGGTCCTCCGGCTTTGTCATTAGTTCCTAAAACAAAAGAAAAAGTTAACAAATTAAATTTACAAAATAAAGGATTTCTAAATAGAAATTTAGTTTATCACATTAGAGTAAGAAATACAAAGCAAATAATGGGTTTAAAAATAAAATGATCATATGAAGAAAAAAAAGAACATAAAATATATCTCATCATTTTGTTATGAATAAGCTGCCTAAGTGCTGTATAATAAAATGAAATAGTGTTATTTTATCTAAATATATAGGCTACTTAATGAATAAGTGTCACAGAAGCATACAATTTTATAAAAACTATCAAAAAGTATTTGTACATAGCTGCTATCATTGATAGTAATTTCTATGTAGAAGGGCATGCACCAAGGGGAAAGAAACAATACTTCAGTGTGAAATGCAACAAAATAAAAACGAGATAACTGGTGTAAGAAGTTTTATATGCCGGCTGGGTGGCATGGTTGGTTTATCACTGGCTTTCTGCACCCAAGGTTGTGGGTTTGACCCCGGCTCAAGTCGGTGGATTTTCATGATGCAGAAAATCAATAGGGGCCATGTTGCATGATTATACAGCATGTAAAAGATCCCTAGAGAGTCTGTTTGGCTTGGGTGCTCTTGGCAAAATTAAATCCTAGTACAGGGTTGTATCGTCAGAGCTCAGGTGCCTCCCTATAAGGAGGAAACTGGGCATCAAAATTACCTGCAGCAATTGGTACCCACCTATATGGTGCAGCACTAAAAATAGATACCAGTTTCCAGGGAATGTACTAGGTCTCCAATGGTAAAACACCAATCTGCAGCCCATTAGAAATAAAAAAGTTTTATACTGCACTTCAGTATGAATGGATAAATGGCTTGACATACAAAATAATCGAGTTGCTATGTATAGCAATATTGTACTATTTTAAGGTTAAATGGTCAAAACCACTTCTTTTTGAAGTGTCCAATGTATTGCCATTGTACAGTTTGCTTAAACCAACTCTAGTAAAATCAACATGAACAATCAACATTCAACATGAAATCTTACACTTTGAGTTCTTTCAATTTTAATTCTGCACATAATCAGATAGGAATAAAGTGTGATTTTGATGCTCTTATGTGATATCTGGAAAACTTTAGAACTTTGATCTTAATTCAAGAGAACATTATTTAACTGGAACATCTGTTGTCCCTCAAGAAATTCAAAACTGCATAGGTCAGAAAAATAATTGTAAGCATCTTCTGGAATGAATAACATATTTATTATCTGCTTATATTGACTTTCTTGAATAAAGAAGCAAAATTAATTCTGCCAAGTCCTGTCATACTCTTTGGTACGGCTAAAATCAGTTCAACATAAGACCCTGGATGACTTTCAACAGGTATCATCTGTTCATTTGTACCACGATAATAACTGTTTTTATTTGATTTCATAAGGGCAAATCAAAATAGAACAATTAGGATGGTAGTTGTAAAACCAATATTTTTGTACTAGAGCAGCTTTGGGAAAAACCTGTCAAGAAAGTACACAGAAATTATATTAAAAAACTAATTCCTACTCATGTAGTCTTTGAAGAATTGGAATGCATAAATCACTAAACAAAAATATAACATAGGAAAACTTATCAACAGAGAATTATTTTACAATGACTAATTAACCTTACCTAATAGGCACCATCTAAAGTTTCACTTTTTATATCACATTATATTACTTTCATAATAATTATAATAGCTTTATCCTATTGGTTCATTACAATGAACCAATAGGATAGTGCTGTTCATTACATTCAGTTTTTCAAAATTAAAACATAAAGAACTCTTAATCCTCGAACTGATCAATTTTTAAAATCATTTTACAAAATTGTATATTTTTGTATTTATTTAGATCATATATAGAATTGGAAACAAATTGCCAATGTAATGATACAGACAAATTTCTGAAATTATGATTATATTCATATTCAATTTATGAAAAACAAATGTATATATGCAAAGTATGTTAAAAATAACAATTAATATGGCAAATTTCAAAACAAGATTCAAGGCAGTGCTTTATTTCACAATCAATGCATTATGTTCGAATTTCTTTACAAATTTTTTCAGCTTCAATTTTTTAAAGTAAAACAATATAATGGCTGTTAGGGTTGTTGTTTTTTTTAATTATTGCATTCGGAGATACGTGTCTTGCAAAATAACAAGCTGTTAATTTCACTACTAGTTACTTTGTACTAGTTAATTCTCCATTTGAATACTTTGGGTTACTTGTTTCATCAGAAACATATGCTGTCACTTGTTGAATGTTTCCTACATGACAAAACTTGTAATAATATACAAAGAATAAGAGTGAGAGATCCTGTTTGCAAACTCTCTGCAAATATTTGAAATTTACTGGAAAACTAATCTGATTTGTTGATTAAAACAGAATTTAAAGTCTTAAATACTGCACAAAAAGTATAATTGATGTTTAAATGGTAAAAATGTTTTTAAATAGAGATGAAAACCTTTGGAGATGCCCACTTTGCTTATATGCATGCCTCATGCTTAGTTCAATTTCAAAATGTAAGTAAACATATGAATAAATCTGTTCCAAGCCTTAAAAGATATTTATCCATTTCTGCATTCCTGATAACAATTATTTGAAAGTTTTGTCAAATGACATTCATCCTTGATTAATTTGTGAGTAATTGAATGAGTTAATATAACTTACTTATACTAATGTTTTTCATTATAGGTTGCTCATGATTTATTCTAGTTTTAGAATATCAATTTAATCATTGCTTCAATGCTAATAAAGAATTTTTTTACAGATGTCATAGATTCTAAAACTGTAATAAATCATGATTGCATAATTTTAATGACAGTACAAATGAATGCTTGCATATACCTTGGGATGAGCAAAATTTACAACATTTGTTGCCCATGGGAAATCACAGGACAAGCAGTCAAAGGATTAAACAGTTTACTATAATTTGTTCACTTCAGACTTAAATTCGTTGAATATCATATATAACGGAAATAATTAATTTTAAAATGATTAAGTAATGAGGATAGATAGCACTTTAGCTATTATATCATTCAAAACAAGGGTAACAGGACATTATGCAAGGCTTTTTCTGATTTCATGAGCAAAAAGTTTCAGTACTCAAAGAAGAAATTAGCAAATGCTGATTTACCTTAACAAAGGTTATTTGTTAACATAGTTTCTCTTCAATACCCAATTCAGTAATTGTACATAATAAACAAAATCAGTTTTAAAGATGTTCGGAACTATAAATGTTAATTATAAAGGACAATGGGGAAAAAAATTCAGGCTACATTATCTTAACTGCCCCCTTTTAATAACTTAAAGGAGTGACCAATAGTATTGAAGAAATAAGACCAGTACCAATTTGATTTCAGACACTACAATAAAAATTCTTAATGAGTGGGCAGGGATAAAACTCAACTTTAAATGAAATTCAGGTGTAAACACTTGTAAGTGTTTTACATATGAATCATAAAGTATACAATTTCATGAAAAAAAAGGAGAATAATGCCAATTAATCAGGAAATATCTTCAAAAATTAGTATTTTAAATAAATGTATTTTTTGTAATACATAGACACTTCACATATCAAGGAATGAAATATTTGGATAGTTGTGAAAAAAGTACTGAAAATAAAAATTTCACTGATTCATTATTAAAGATTGATAACTAGAAGTGTGTTTTTTGAAATTATACAACTATAAAGTATTTTAAATATATCTAATATATCTTAAGTTAAAGGAAACATGAATAAATTCCTTTATGTTAATTTCTTTACCTGATAGACGTCCTCCACCAAATGGTTGTTGGCCAACAACAGAACCTGTTGATTTATCATTGATGTAGAAATTTCCAGCAGACATTTTCAAAATTTCAGTTGCTTGTTCCAAAAATTCCCTTCAAAAAATAAATGAAATTTTATTTTACTAATAAAATGACAAATTTTATGTGTATTTGAGAGGAATTAAAAGTGGGACTGATCCAAATGTTCGTAATATATATATAACATTGAGCTACCAATTATTTCATAATGTGAAATAATGCCTATTTTAAACAAATTACTTTCAAAAGAATTTTACAGACCAAAAAAAATAATTATAAATCATTATAGCCTTCATGTTTTAATAAAATGTAAAAGAATAGTTACCTATCCTGACCAAAGATAGCTCCAGTCAGAGCATATTTGTGATTTCTAGCCAGTTCCAGAGTTTCTGTAACTGCATTGTCTTTATAAACATAAACAATAAGCAGTGGTCCAAATATTTCATCTTGCATCACCATATTAGTAGGATGTGTAGTTTGAATGATTGTGGGTTCAATGAAATAACCAACACTGAAAAGAGTTTTATCAACAGTATTCATATAAGATAAATTTAAGGCATTCAGTAGATAATGGAAAAATTGAAATAATAACTACTAAAAGCAACATTACATAATTACAAACTGCAACTTATTTTATTTGGTGCTTAAGATTATTTCTGACACTAAAAGAGTAACTGATTAAAATAACATTCTCAACTGAGTTTCCCCATTCATAGCTTTCATAGTGACATGGATACTAAAATCCTAAAATGTGAATGCTTACTGTTTAAAGTTTTTATCATTAGGGTAACAATAGAAATCAAATTATTAACCTTATACAAAAATATTTAAAATTTTTAAAATATTTTATACAGCAAAACAAAAGAATGAAGTGGAATAGTATAAACATTTAAGTTTCCCATAAACTCCAAAACATCAAAAAACACCTCAACAGTAGTATAACATACCCCTTGCATTGAGCAGGGAGGGGATGTGACAGGATCCTAGGGGGCCTAAAGCATGACTGATGCTCTTTGTAAGATCCAGTTTGGGGCCCAAAACATGACTTTGCAGGAGAACCCTAATATTCTCTATTATGACACTGCATCTCAAAGATTACTCATGATCTATTTTTTCAGAATACTATGATATTGCATTCACTTAAAAATATTAAAATCCTCCCTCCCTATAAATACATGTTCTAATTTTGAAATTCTTTAAAATATTATCAAATACATGGATGGAAAAAAACGTACATTTAATAAAAATTCTGAAAAAATAGGATCATAGAAGAAACAAGATAGGCATTTAAAAAAATTCCTTTAACCCTATAAATTTTGAATACATTGAATTTATATTATTTTCTGATTTTATGAAGACACATTTATGTCAAATTTCCAAGATCTGTATTTATTATGTCCTTTTCACCAATAAATTTAAGAATTCTACAAAAAAAAATTAGCAATAAAGCAAAATTTTTCCAACATAAAATTTGAGTGATCTATATCTATTACTTTTATAATCAACATTTAAATAGGTTATAAAACTAAAAAAAATTTGATATGCTTAATTTTCCAATCTTTGAAAATCTAAACCTGTTAATCTTTAAAAGTTGTAAATTTTGCAAAATTTCCAAACATTTGCTTTGAGCTGAATGAAAGAGGTTTTCCAAAAACCTTCAACCCAATACTGATTACAATATGCCACTACTTTTAGTAATAGGCCTTAAAACTTTCTTTTCAATCAACCACATATTCAAATACAATAAAATTGTGAATGCTTTTTATTCTATAAAACTAATTTGGGTAATTTCAATAAAATATTAGAATACTAAATAATTAAATTTGAAGTAATATAAAGTGATTTTTAGGGTATATCATTAAAAAAAATACCTACAAAAAATATATTGTGTACCCTAAAATAATTTTTTTATATATATAGCAAAATTAAAATTAACCATACATTCAACTAGTGAAACATACGTGTTGTCACATTTTCCACCAGCAAGTATAGTACAGTCTGGTGAAGTTTCAGCAAAATCAACAAATTCTTTTATTTTCTTGAAAGCTCTTTCATCAATTACAGCAGATACAAATGTTTCAGGTTCTAATGGAGATCCAACTTTGATTTGGTTTCTAATTTCAAGTAACCCTTCTTTGATCTGAAATACATAATTAAAAAATTATCATTACTGCTTTAACTATTAAAAATTAATGTGATGCTATATAAATAATGAATAAACTAATAATTAAAGAAAAAATTTTATAAAAAAATGCAAATAAAACTATACATATTTAAGAGATTCAAGCAAATATTAACAAAGAAAAAAGTTGTAAAACTGTTGAATATAACTATTAAATTTCAAGTACATTATTGGTCATCCAAAATGCAACATGAAAAAGGCACCTAATAGACATGAAATACACACCATGCATAGACCTCAAAAGACATCCACAAGATTATTATTGGAGTGCTCATGCAAATCATGAGTTTGTAGCACTATTTACAAGTGCTATATTTAAGAAAAACAGATTTTGACATATATTACCAGTAATGACTGGAAGGATTATTTAATAATAACATCACACTTAGAAACATAAGGGTTATCTGATTTTGAAATTTAGAATACTTTTAAAAATTCTGACCAACTTTACAAGTATTTCCAAAAATTATCCAAAAGAAATTTAAAAATTAGGTACCTTTAATTAAAATGTATGTTGACAATCATAAAAAAAATACATATATTCTGAAATTCTATAAACATATATTATATGTTCATACTGTTTTATTTGAGAGAACTCCAGTATCAATAAATATTTACTTAATTATGATGTGAATTAAGTAAATTAATATTGTAAAATATAAATATATGTACAGAATCAGTGGATGGTATACTGCTCCTTATTTCAATATTATAATGATTATTTTATACATAGAAACTTCTATTTAGGCTTATATAGAATAAAGAGATAATACACTTTACCTTTGGCCATAAACTTTCAGGAACATACATTCGATCTAATGCAGAACACTTTTGCCCACTATATTCAAATGCTGATCTTATAGCACCAGCAACGACTGTTTGGACATCAGCTGATTTATGAACAAAATGAAAGTTTTTACCTCCACACTCTAAAAGACAGAACCTTTTGTAAGTTACTATGCATATACAACTTTGATGGGTATAGTTTAAAACTTTATGCAAAATTCATAAATAATATAATATAATTTAATACAATTTATATGAAGATCTTAAATTCTTGATATTAAGAATACTTAACTTTTCAGAAACACAAATTGCAATAAAAATTAATATTAAAATATGATAAATTATAGTAAAAAAAACTTAAAAAACACGCTTTTATGGTTAATCAAACTAAAAAAATAATTCTTAATATAGGAATAAAATGATTTAAGAGAAAATTAATGTCATTGGGGCAAAAGCGTGTGGTGCTCTATATCAATTGTTACAATTTCTTACTAGTTCTATTCCAAAATGCTGAGTTAATGTAAAAATTTAGTACAAAGCACCCCATGCTTTTACCACAATGACATTAACTTTCTCATAAATCATTTTATTCTTATATTAAGAATTATTTTTTTTTACTTTTTAGTTTGATTAACCATAAAAGCCTGTATTTTAGTTTTTTTAAACAATAATTTATATATATATTTCATTTTTAGTTTGATCTACAGTAAAAGCATGTATTTTTAGTTTTTTAAACTATCATTTAATCACACACTTTTTTTTTCAATTTTTGGCCTGTGACCAAAAAAGTTTGCCCATACCTAAGAACAAATTTTTTTTTTTCATATGCATGAGTCTTTTTTTTATTTCCGTTTTCAGAAGACTAGACAATTGTTTATATTATGATAAGAAACTGCTGACACAAAAAAACGTTTTTTCTTTTAGCGTTACTCTAAATCTTTTAGTTGCCAAATCTGGAAATGGGATCTGGAATTAGTTACAAAATCTGGAAATGGTATATAGAATTTGTCGCCAAATCTGGCAATGGTATATGGAATTAGTCGCCAAATCTGGCAATGGTATATGGAATTAGTCGCCAAATCTGGCAATGGTATATGGAATTAGTCACCAAATCTGGAAATCGTTATTCCCGTTTATCCTGTTCAGAACAATGGAACAAAATTATGAAATTATTGTATTGTCATCGGTTCCTGACAAGTGTGCAAAATTTCAAATTAATCTGACCTTTTAAAGTGGGTAAAACTAGAGTTCAAAGATTTCGTTACAAACAAGTGAAACTTATAAAAGTATGTTAAAAATAAGTACATTAAATAGGGAACAAAATTTACAACAAATTAAACAGATAACTTTTACAAAGTCAATTATACAAATTTAAAATTTATATTTACCTCCAACAAGTCGAGGAAAATTTTTGTAAATGCCAATGTTTTGAGATGTTAATTTCCACAGCAATTGGAAAGTTCTGAAATATTAAAAACTGAATCATGTTAGTTCTCAATTTAAACAAACCAAATTATATATTTAAAAATAAATTAAATATTGAACCAAGAAACAGTAAACAAAATAAATACTGCTGTATTAGTATCCACCACATAAATTTTAAAAGATTATTAAATAAGTTTACGACATTTTTAGTTAAAATAAATTTTAATTTTTTGCCCTCATCCTGCACCTTTTTAAATTTTATTATTAAAATTTATCTTGCTAGTACAAAAATATTTTTCAAATTATTTTGTTTTTGAAATTTATGATACATTGAACAAAATTATATGTTAACTATAACAATAATTGTACTAAAAATAATACATTCAATTAGTCTTTTTAAAACTTTATTTAACAAATCATGTTTTAAAAAGGGATTTAAGAGATTATATATCAACTATCATACTCCTTCTAAGCAAATTAATTTCAATGAGAAATATCACAGAAATAATGGTATTCTTAAATATTTCAAATATATACATCAAACATCTTGAACTGCATTTCTAGAAATTTGTGAATTTTCTAGAACACATGGACATTCCCTGATGCAAGATAATAGTGAAGTTTATTTATGTGCACAATTTTAATATCAGAATAAACAAAATATGGGAAAAAAATATGCTTCATTTATCTATTGTAGAAACAAGTGCACGATGAACAAATACAAAGGTAGTATTAGATACCTAATTGAACGGTTTATGCGCCATTTGACAATTACCAACACTTATGAAAGCTACAAAGAATTTCCTTACGTAACGTTTGTTTTCAGAAAACTGACTGCATTAAAAAAATTTTAATTTAATTACATGTATTGATAAAAGCATAAAGAATGGGAATTACTTCAAACTTCCAGTGAAATTAATACCCGCAAGATCCGAAGATGATGACACAACATCTCCAAAAACAGGTCCATCAGCAGGAATAAAATTAATTACACCTGGAGGAAATCCTGCCTCTCTCAGTAATTTGAATATAATGTAGTTTGAAAGCATTGCAGTGTCAGATGGTTTCCACAAAATTACATTCCCCTGAAATTAACATTAGTTAAAGATTACTAAATTTTAAAAAAGTATCTTAAAGGCATAAAATATTTATTTTGTGTTATTGGGATAAATTTTTTTTAAAATCTACAATTCAAATGCAGAAAAATTCCTACATACCATCAAAGTAGGACCAGAAGCAAGGTTTCCCCCAATCGCCGTAAAATTGAATGGTGAAATTGAGGCAATGAAACCCTACAGAATAAATATAAGAATATAGTTTACTTTAAAAGAAATATTATACATTTTGAGAACAAACAAATATCAACACAATAATTACTACAAAAACTAATGAAGTAAAATATAATATATATCCTTGAAATTAAGTATGATTTATTATAGTGCAAATTTACAATAACATATTTCAGATCTGAGTGATCTAAAATAGGTTTTTCACTTTCCCAATTTTTACAACATGTTATACGAAGATTTTAAAGGTCTAGTGTAATTACTATTTTACAGTTTCCATTATTCTACATTATGGAGTCTATAGAAATCATGCCTTGATCCTAGATCACATCAGCCACTAGATTTTTATCATATATACACAAATAAAAATATAAAATAAAAAAATAAATGTTTTCAGAATTACCAAACATTACATTATTAATTCCTCACAAGTCAATATCCTTAGAATAAGACTGTAAATAAAAACTTTAGACTTGAATACACATAATTTTTAATGAGAACATAATTTACATAAAAACCATTTTAAAGAAATGTGAAATCCTACCTCAAGCCCTCTGAACCTAAAGCTGTTAGTGGTAGTCTTTGGATCAGGACTCAATGGTTGATATTTTGTTAATTCCTACAATTTAATACAAAAGCTGTTTTTAAATACACAAGCACAAACATCTCTTAAAAAATTACATACATATATAAAGACAGAATATACATAATATCTGAAGTATAACTAAAAATAATACTTAAAAGTAACATTTAATGCCTGTACAAACTTTTTGCAAGAAGTTTCATACTGACTTTATCACTAGAAATATGTAGAAATTAAGAACAAATAATAAGAAAAATATTTTGTTGTGCAATTTTTTAAAAAAAATTTCACTAAAATATTGAACTAATAAAACATACAAAAGGAAGAGACATTAAATCCAAAACTTATTGAAACAGATAACATTTGAAAATCAATATAAAAAAAACCACAGCATGGTATTTAAATCTAGAGATTCCCCAAGCAGACCAGATTAATAAGGTTCTACTATATTAATTTAAAAAAAAAAAAATGAATTTTTTTTTAGATTTATGTTTATATGAAAGCAACTCCTTTTTTACTTTAATTTTCATAAATACATTCTATAAGCTTTATCAATCATCAATATAGTTATAAATCTATGATAAATACTAAATATTATACATAGGTTAGAAATTGAGGGAAAGTAATAGCATATAGGTAAAGCATTTTTAGAGTATTGAATATATATCTTTTATATATTACTCTTAAACATTTAGATTCACTTGAATTGCAAGTAAAAACTCACCTTGGCAAAGTAAGCATTATATCGAAAAAAGTCAGCCAGTTCTGCTGCAGCATCTATTTCAGCTTGAATAATATTTTTTCCCTATTTAAAAAAAAAGCTTTTTAAAAATTTATTAAAGGCATTACAAATAAAAAAAAAATTGTACTTTACACTAATGTAATAATTATAATATTGTGTAAATGATTTTGTTGTAAAAATTATAAAATTGCAATATTCAATATTTTCACAATAAAAGTCATTCTAAAGTAATATAATCAGAACTATATATTAAAGAAGAAATTTTTTTGAAACAATACACATAAAAATGAGAATACATGATTAATTCATACCTGACCCAACATAGTTGTAGCATTGAGCTCCATTCTGTATTTACCACTCACAAGATCAGCTGCTTTTAAGAATAATTTAATGCGTTCGGATAATGGTGTTTTCTCCCATTTTTCTCGAACAGCTAAACTCTCTGTTATGCCTTTCTTAATAACATCCTATTCATTCAAAAGCAAATTAACAAAAGATAAAATTAATACGAGGAATGTTTTTCATCATTAAATAAGTAGACAGTATATTTCAGTTTTAATATCCAAATATGGAATTTATTTCAAATCAATAAAGTGAATAAAATAGGGCTTGCAACAAACAAAGACATCAAAGCCACATTATAAAATAAAAAAAAATGCTCTAACTCTTTTCCTAATTCATAAGATACTTCTGATTTTTCAGATAAAAAACTCATGAATATCATACAATAAAGAACCTTTAAAGATTAAATTCAATTAAACAAATACAGAAATTCTTAATGAAAATAAAAACTTTCAGCAATAGAGTTAATATTCAGAGCTCAAAATATTTTGAAATTTAAATCTAAAAACTTTTATTTTTTTCAAATACTTATTTAAATTCAGGGCTTAAAAAATTACATTGTATTTTAGACATTGAAGAAAACTAATGTAAAGAATGATAGAGATTGTTATGTCCAAACATGTAAAAAAAATTAAGCCTTCTACATCAATACAATTTTTTAATTAAGGTGACTGCCTAGCTTCGGACCCAATTTTTTTATAAAAACAAATTTTTGAAACAAATTGAGTGTTTTTAGGAAGAAAAATTAAAAAAATATGTAAATACATAAAATTTTTTAAATAAATATTGTACTTTTAGAAAAATTGGTTGTTTTCAAGGAAATTTTACCAAATTTTTACTAAAATGAGTAACACTGTATAAAAATTCCTAATACAATTATTATAATTTTCTTTATGCACAACATACATATTACGGTGCTCTTCAAAATGAACCAAAATCTAAGAAGAATAAAATACAAAAAGATTACAGACAATTATACATAGTAACATGAAAATTTTATTTTTAAAGTTTTTTCTTTATAAAAACTACCCTAAATGAAAAAATATTTGACCTACAACAAAACTTATGGTCCACTTTATGAAAAATAGTATAATAAACATTCCCACAAAATTTCAAAATGTTATCTCGTTTGGTTCTTAAGATATCACGTATGTGGTAAAGAGTTTCTTTCAAAAACATAATTTTGAGAAAAACTCATTTAAAGTTTTATCTTACTGCCCTTTTGCAGAGAGTGATGTTTTTAAAATCACTATAACTTTATTTCTATTTTGCGTAAAGGAAAAAGGAAAACTGTTTTGGAAAGAAAAATGTTCAAACTAAAAGATTTTGAAATAAAAAAAAATAAAAAATGCCTTATGTAGACGAAAAACGTTATTTTCAAGGTAGGCAGTCACCTTAACATTTGAAATCAGGTCAGTAAGAGGAATGATCAAAAAAGCCTTGACATGTGTAAAAAACAGCATATGCTTATTTTAAATATAGTGCAGAAACTTTAAAACATAGAATTTTTTTAAAAAAATACGATAAGGAACAACTAGAATGTTTGAATAATAACATTAATATAATTACATATATTTAATACTCTATAAGATACAATAAAGTTCTTGATATTTAATTACCAATGACAGCAATGAGTATATAAGGCATAAACACAGACAGTAAATTATATATTTTAAAAGTACAATATAATTCCAATACACAAACTGATGATGACTGAAACTAAACTAAGTTTGGAAAAGAAACACGTTTATAAGGCCAAAATATTTTTCAAAAAAATCTTGAAATGGTAATGATTGTGAATGCATTATAACACTTAATAGAAATTTCTTTATAAACCTACAGTTTAAGACACAAAAATTTTAAGAAAGCTGGGGAATAAAAGTTAACCAGCTTCAATTTTAAAAAATTTATGAAATTGAAGAACGATAATGCTAACTGCAAGAGAAATTTTTTTTATATTTTTAATATGATTAAATATATTTCAATAACTTGTACATAATAAAAAAATTTTTAATCAAATAGTTTTCTTAAAAAATATCTGACTTTTAAAAATCATTTGTTTTACACAAAATTACATATTCTTACATGTTAAATTTAGTTTGTGTGTGCCAATACACAACATTTACTAAATTTGTTGATAAAAAAAATTATTATTACAAAAATATGGATGCATTTTAAATTAGAGGCATAGAAAACTTGCTACCAAAAATAGCACTTACAGCATTGGCCCAATAGTACTTTGCAATTTTCTTTCCATGATTAAATGGCTATGGGAGAAAAAAAGTTTATGTATAATATATCAAAACATTAAAAATGCATTCAAATAGTATACACACACACACAGAGAGAGAGAGCATTTATACATATATCATAAATACAAACATTTAGTTTTAAACAGGAATGTGATTTATTTTTAATCACTTAAATTGAGAAAATTCAAATCCCAAATAAATTTAATTAAAAAAGCATGTTGAAACAATAATACATTAAATAATTAGAGTTTTTCCCCAAATTTTCACAACACAATTATAAAATAAAAATGAAACCTTGACTATCATTGGATAAAAATATTTTATTTAACCAAACAAATTAATCACATGATGTATAACTTATAAGATATTAAGAGCAGCTGATTTGTAATGTTACTTATTTGCAAGCAATTAATATGCTTTTAAAATTTATTTGGAGAAATTAGAATTTATTTTAAATGAGTAAAGCCATTGCATTAGTGTGGGTAATTTTCTGATTACTCACTTATCACCCATGATAAAAGAATGTGTGAACTTACATAGCATAAGAAATTTATACATAATGCTCAATATACAACTACTTGAAAATTTTATTTTATTTATAATGGGGCTGTTGATTGGTATTTACTATTGCAGACCTACTACATTCCTCGGAAATTGGTATCACTTTTTAGTATAGAACCATATAGATGGAATATCAATCGCCACAATGTAATTTTAATGTCCAGTTTCCCTCCAAAGGGAGACACCTGAGCTCTGATGATAAGAAATGGTACTAGGAATTTTAATTTTGCTGAGAACACCCAAGCCAAAAAGGCACTCTTGGGATTTTTTACATGCTACATAATTATATGACATGGATACTGTCGATTTTCTGCATCATGAAAATCCATCAATCGAACCTACAACCTTAAGCGTACAAGGCCAGCAACAAACCAAGTGCACCAAGCAATAGGATATAAATATACTTCAATAATAACAATTAATTGATGTATTCTTCATTTTTTCTTAATATGTAGTATTCTAAATATATTTGCATTTTCAAAAATTCTTGATTTGCATACTTCAGTCTAATAAAATTATTTATTGCTAAACCATAAGGACTCTTGGATTTAATTTTGAAGGAGTTTCTTACACAGGAGAAAAAGAATTATTTGTGCTTAAAATAAAAAAGTAACATTAATAATATTTCTAACTGAAATTATAAATTTCATTTAGCAATGAAAATTCAGGTTTTTATAAAATAAAGACTATAAAATTGGATTTATTTTTTCAAGTCTCCATTCAAAATATTAGATCATTTTTTCATTTTGTTCAAATGGACTAAATTCATATGATGTCATACTTGCACAATAAATGAAACCATGTGTTTTGCAATCAATCAGTTCATGCGCTTTGCTGTTGCCAATGATAGCTTTTTGCAGAAACTTTCTTTTAAAAAATACATATTCCTCAACAATAATAACTCATATAGGTAAATAAAATTCATGTGATTTAAAAGTAGACAGCTAATACACATATACATCTTTAAAAACTTTTTGAAGAGCATTTGAACATCTTTACCCAATTACCACACTTCAAATTTTATCTAAATTTTACAAATAAAACCACATTTACAAGTCTAATGTCAGTTTGTTTTGAATTCAATGGAGAACATGTGATTGTATTTATCATGTGACTGTCATTAATTTAGCCCATTTTAACAATGATGAATGAAGACAAGTTGATATATCTTTCATAAAAAAGAACATTTTTAAATGTACACTTTCATAATATCTATAAAAATTAATACTTTGAGATATAATTTTTTTATCATTTTGTTCATTGAATAATGACTGGTATACAAATGGTACGAAAATTTAAAAATTTTCATAGATTTAAAATATTAAATTTTAGATTAATAATAAAAATTAACAATTTGTTTTGAGAAATTCAAATTTTTTTTGTACCTATACAAAATTTTAACTGAAAACATGCATACAAATATTAATGTTCCAAGAAAGAAAGAACCAAAAAAGTTAAATTCAAGCACAAACAATACTATAAATTCCAACTCTAAATGATGTATAATTTTTGAATGAAAATTTCACAATTTCTGATTCGGTAATCAGAATTACAAGGATAAATTAATACATATTGGTAAACAAGAATAGTTATAAAATATATAAAATGTGTGAACTATACTCAGTATATCAAACATACAATGCATTCCTTAAACTCTATATGGTTTTTGCAATCTTATTTTTAATCTGTAACAGATTTCTTAAATAAAGATCATTTTAACAACACAGTTTCATTAACTCATATGAACTAATTTTAAAAAACTCCAATATGTAATTCTAGGATAATATTCTCAGAACAATAATTGAAAAAATAATTCTCCATTTGCATACTTATGATCACCTGAACTGAAATGTATGAAACAAATTTAAAAAATGATCATACACCAGCTAAATATATTGAACAGGCAGAGCACTCTCTTTTTTTTTAAAGTTCATTTATCAGTTTGTAACTAATAATTAAAACTATAGTTTTTCTATCAATTAATACCTTTGAAAAAATATTTCTATAAAATACTCTGATTATAAAATTCACATTGAATTATAGTATTAAATATTCTGGATTCATTTTGTACAATAAGAAAAAAGGCATAACAATTCAATTGAATAAAAAGATAATTTCTTGTATCATTTGAAATTTTTTAAATACGAAACAGGTTGATTCAGTTATTTTAGAACTGGATAGTTCAAATTAAGAGTTTTAACAAAATGAGATACCAGCTTTAGAATTAGAGAAAAAAACAGCACATGTTGTAATGTTAAAAAGAAAAGAAAATTTTATATTCTAACTCAATCTGAATTAATTTTTTTCCTTCATCACTTATAAAATGATTTCTAGTGCCATTAATTCTTTATGATAAAATTTAGTATTTTTTTTTATTGCAATGGAGTTGAATTTTTTCAAAATTAAATTAACAAAATTACCTTACCATAACTTGATACTTGACATCTCCAGAAAATATTTCTTTCTCTCCTATTATAATAGGAATTTCAACACAAGTATTCTTATATTTGTCCACAGCATCAAACAGCTCCTTTCGTTCCTTGCTGTCTTTAAGATACTGAAAAACTGGTTCATTTTTCACTTCAAAATCATCTACTTTTGCTACAACAGAAATTGGTTGAACTCTAGAGAGAATAAAAAAAAAATGATATGTATTATTATAGATATATACAAAACTTCAGAATAGTAACATGTTTTTTAGAGTAAATGTACAATATTTCACTCAATGTTCTTTAACGTAATAGCTGCATATACAAAATATTCTAAAGAATTATGACTTTAAAGAAGCTTAAATTTAATATTAAGGAATATGTTTAATTGAAAAATGTAACAAGTAACCTGAACAATTACTTGTTTAAGTAATTGAACAAGTAACCTGACACAAATTAAAGACAAGTAAAATGATATTTAAATTTTAATTTAAAGTTATTTTGGATACTATCGTTAAACCAAGTTATTTTGAATACTATAATACAAATCTTAGTTTTCTAGTATAATGTAAATAACCAAAATAAAAAAGTTCTAAAAAATATTTTCAAAAATTTTACAAGTTCTAATCTCATTTTTATATATATGATATGGGTCATTAAGCAAACATCATTCCACCTAATGTTCCTCCCAAATGCAAAATTCCTTTTTAATATTCTATATAACTCAAATGTAATACATAAATACAATTCATTCGTCAGTTTGAATGCTTCTGCAAATAAATAAGAATGTTCGAGATCATCTTTTTAGGAAATGTAAGGGGAGGGAAGAATTTATGTTATTAACTAGAATATTCACTGTTCATATACAAAATAAAACAACGAAAATTTTGAAATATTTATCACAATAATATATTTAGAGTAGCTTTGCTAGATTGGCTCTTGTGCCACTGTTACTCACTACAATAATACATTAACCATCCAGCATAGAATGTAATGAAAATGAATTATGAATTAAAATTAAAAAAAAACCCGGTTTTAAATTTATCATAAAATACTAATAACTAACTTACAAAAAAACAGAAAAAAAAATTGGATTTCAAAATATAACATTTTAATAAACAAGATTTATTGATTGAATCTAAAATATCAAGTATAAAAAAACTTAATATTGTTTAAGCAGAAGATTTCAACTTACTGCTGACTAGCCATGGTTCCAGTAATAAACGCTTATTAAATTTTCCTTGCCTTAATTAGTAATCTCACAACAGATATCTTTCAAGCACTCAGAATTCTTTCCGCATCTAATCTGATTGATTGAAGCACTAGAGCGGCGCCGAGGAGACCACGACAAGATATCAAAACAAAAAATAAATACCGCGGAGAAGCGTTGAGTTGTGCAGAAGCAAGTGCGTCTAAGCGGTGAGCTTGAAAACCGCGGAATAGGAAAGCATTGGTCTATTCAAATTACTATATTCCGTGCAGTCGCGGATAATGCATGAGGTAATTTTACGGTTTTAAAATGTTGATGTGTCATTTATATACAAGATCTGAATTTTTTTAAGTTGTCAAAGAGTTAAATACACATTACTTCCGTTGCAAAATTGCAATTACTTATATTAAACTTAATTTGAACCACTCTATCACTTCTGAAAATACGAGCCATACAATTTATAAACACATTCTGTGACAAAAACGGATGCGCCCACTTGCTCATTTCTTACCTTACATCCAGAGCCACCCACCACCCTTTTGTAAATTAGTACAGCAAATGATTAAAATCATTTGCAATTACAGTATAGAGAGCAAACATTATTGTATGAACTGTTTTCAACTTGATTAACATCGTTTTCATCGCTTTGATATCTTACTTTTCGACATCCTCCTTCTTTGTAGAGTCACTGTCATTGTACTTGAATAAAGGTTTTCTTCAAGCTTTGGTCATTGCAAAATCATTAATGACATCATTGTAATTAATTTTAATAGTAATATTTTAAGTGTATAGCAGCATCGAACCGTTAAGCTTTTCATTTTCCATACTATATCTCATCCACCCTTAGATATATTTTGAATTATTGACATTCTTGTGCAAACTGTTCTTCATCGATGCCTTTGGAGTAGCTTAGAGCCAAGAATTTCGCTATTTTGTCACCTCTTCTTGCTATTTTTTATGAAGATTTCTGAATATCTAGAATCTTGTGTTTAAAACTTCGTAGCAGTGGTACATTCGCTGTAATTTTAATTTTTCCTTTTTTTTTTCATCCTCCAATTTTTTGCGCCCTAAGAACGTGCCTAAGCCTAAAAGCGGCCTTGGGTATATGATATTATTATTTCCATTATTGAATGCCAAGCGCCTTCGTAGTAAGATGTACAGGTTCTTTATTTCTGTGACAACCTCTATTTCTCTCTACACGAACCCTGGAACGCAGTTCCCTTAGATAACAATAGTATGGTTGGAGTGGTGATTTATCGGCCCTTCGCGTCCCATACCTTCTCGATCAGAGACAGGTCTGGTGAAAATGCTGGCCTTGTTAAGATATCGACATCTTACAAACAAGCTCCAGAGATGGCAACAGTGTGTGGTAGAGCAGTGTCTTATAGGAAAAGTTGTTAACCTAGAGTTCAAAAGTGGAACCCAAATAGGCTGCGACAAATCTTGAACGTAAAACTGGCCAGTCAAAGAGTCGGTAATGAACACCAAATGGGATTTAATATCATATATAATTCCGTGACATCAAGTCTTCAGGACATGTCTTTCCACAACCAGCTGTGGAGCTGGGTGACAACCACGTTGCCTCTACACATGGATTCGGTTGTTCTCCACCAAGACAGAAGAGAGTTGTCGGTGAAAATCCCTCGTCCCATTTGAGCTCTTGTCCGTCCGATACGACAATATTCCAATCTTTGACGATAATACAATGTTGTTAAAGGCTGTCGATGCGAGTTTAGTCCCACTTTCTGAGGCCGTCGATAAATGGTGCGATTACATACGGAATGATCAACGAGGCTCTCACTGCCCGCTGGATGTCAGCAACAGTGGTTGTTGGATAAGAACGTACATTGTCTTACATACGTCGATCCTCTCTGTAAAGTTCATTTGAGCCTTTTTGAGACTAATTGACGCTACAATGTGCCTTGTATCCATTTCTGCCAGCAGTGTGCAGCACACACAGTAACGTCACTACATTTAATATGCAGAGCAATCCACCGATTAAACAATCCACTTTCTCGAAGCTCAATTACTCGACCGCTGTCAAATTCTCCCAGTTGCTTAAGGTATCCAAATACTTTCGGAACCGGGATTTTAAAAAAGTGCATAAATGGATAATTTTCATGATATTTAGTGTCACTTAGATTAGAATACATGGATAAAATTGTTTTAACGACATTATTACAAAAAAAAATATTTAAATATAATATTTTGGCAAAAAATTAACTTAGAATAACCTTTTTTCAAAACGTTCTCCTTTTACAAAAAATGCTTCTATAATAAGAATATTTTGTTTATATAAAGTAAAGACTTCTCCAGAGAGTGAACTAGAATTTTTGAAAAATTCACATTATTTTCAGAGTAACCACCCATTGAAATAATTATCGGCGTTTTTTTTCTTAAAATTTCTCCCTTTGTTGTAGTTTAATACGGATAAATCCACTTCTAAGTTATATATTTCAAAAATTTTAGTTCAGCCTCTGTACAGAGGTCTGAGCTATATACAGGCAAAATATTATTATATATAATAGAAGCATTTTTAATACACGGAAGATGTTTTGAAAATTGGTCATTCTACGCTCATTTTTTGTCAAAATATCGTACTTAAATCATTTTTTATTGTAATAATATTCTTCAAACAAATTTATATACTTTTCTAATCTGACACTAAATATCATAAATATTATCCCTTTATACGCTTTTTCAAAATCACGGTTCCTAACGTAGTCGAATACCTTAAATTTCTTGTAATTTTTTCTCTGAGGCATAATCCAACATAAAACGATGTAACCAACAGAACAGCGCGAGTCAAAATGAATTTGCTGTGCTGTTAGACGTTCTTTTATGACATGACATGTACTGTGTTCAAAGGCTGCCCTGTGTGCGTCGCACGCTCTAACAAACCAGAAAATTTGATTCATTTGCATTTTCAAAGTAGATGTATCACTTACCAAATTTGAATTTGCTTCCAGAAGCAACTTTTATATAAGAATGTAATTATCATTCCTCATACCTTTATATATACTTTATACTAATTTTTAATATTTTATATTTATGTTTTCGTTGAACACTATTTTACAAAAAAAAAAATTATTGATGTTTCCTTTCTTTTACTAAAGTACTTACATCATAAAATTAAGCTTCAAGGTAAATTTGATTTTAATATCAGTCTAAAAACTCCTCAAAGCTTTGTTATTAATTTACCCCAGTTTTAAAGATATTACAATCAAACAATTTCTAAAATATTTTTTAAAGTTATAGCATCTTTTTCTTTCTAGAAAAAAATTCGTCAACAATCACAACACTCTTTGGAAAACCCAATCATAAATAATAGCATTAAAACAGTTAAAATTTTTAGAACCTGCTGAATTATAGTGGTTTTAAAAGACTCTGCCTCTCGAATATCCAAAACAAACACACTCAGATAATTATTATTTTTTGTACATTAATTTTTTTTGTTCTTCATTTTCCACCGGAATTATCTTACATTTTCCTGGTTTCTCTTCATCCATTTTGTGGGAAAACTATTAACTTGATAGTACTCGTTAAATGTCTGATAGTAATATTAGTTTTAGTTGAAGATAAAGAGTACTTCTCCTAATAGCATCTTATAAAATTCTATTTTAACCATTCTATTAGAAATTTTTCCTGTTTTTTTTAATAACATTTTTTAAAAAATTATGTAATATACAATTCCATATTAAAATGTAGAAAACTTTAAAATTATTTAATTGCCAAAAAATAGTATTTTTTTTAAACTTTTATAACATTTATTACATTACACTTTACATTTATATAGTATAGTCAACTGAATTCAGTATCAAAGTTCGCATCAACTGGTATGTTAGCTCAGGATGTGCAATTACCCAATAAACACACTTCCGTAATCCATTCGTTAATTCTATATTGATTGATAAATGTGACAACGTGTCTCTGACATTCAAAATGTGATATGTGGAGACACATAAACCAATGAGTCAAAAAGACAAGACTAAATTTTTAAATAAATAGAATTTTATAAAAATTCACATTTTATACTCGGTTAAGGAGTTTATTCCAAAAAACGAATAAAAATTTATCTTACATTTTTGAAGTAATTTAAAATATTTAAAGGAATGCGCGCAAATATGCACTTTTATTTTGTATTGATTTTTTGTTCCCCTTTCATCAACGTTCAGTGAGGATTTCTATTAAAAAATTTGTTTAATATTTTAATTAAATCGAATTATTTCATTTTACTTGAAAGAGAATCATTTGACTCCACAGAGTTTCTAATAAATACATATATTAATAAATAAATTAAAATCTTACCTATTATCCGGTGCTTTTTCTTCAGTATAAAATCTAACTTCTCGCACAGACTGCAGAATTTTTATTGGAATAATCTAATAAACTCAAAATTCTAATTTGCAATGATTAATACATACTCCATCCAAACTATCCCGATAAGAAATTCCTAACATATATGAAGAAAAAAGAATATTTCTCAAAAAGTAAAGCTTTTACAATGATATTAATCATTATTCATTTTTCAAACTAATATGAGTATTTTTCAAACAGAAAATTCATACTTCAATTCCATTACTATAGATGAAATTGTACCAATGTCGTATCAAGTGATTCAAAGTACTAAAAATAAAATAAAATTTCTAATTGAGGTCTCATTTAAAAAAAATTCCAACACACACAAACATATAACACATCTCATCTAAATTAAGCTAAGTCTGAAAACTTTTATTCCTTATGATGTTAGTGAGTAGGAAAAAATTATAAATAGTGTTTAGAAAAATGTTATACAAAATTAAGAAATTGATACAAAGTTCTGATATAAAATGAAATTGGAATTTATCTGCTTAACATTGCATTTGAGCAGCTCAATTAAAGTGATCATTTTTTTACATTGAAAAGGAAGACGACAAATTTAAGAAATAATTACAACATAAATATATGAAACATTTCATTAATTCAAACAAAAATACACCAATTATGCTTACATCCTTTTTAATTATTCACTTAAACAAGTTGTGACGGGGCTCTTATCGCGATTTCTATTAACTATCCTTTTGGGGTCTTTGGGGCCAGAATGGCAATTTTTTCCAACCAATTCAAGAAGAACGTGTATATGTAAAATGTAAATTAGGAATCATATATATATGGGAAGTTTAGCATTCGCGAGGTCGCTAAGTGGAGTCATTAAGTGAAGTCGCTAGCTGTGGTTGCTAAGTAGAAAGGTAGTCGCAAGGTGATATGAGATATAGTCTAGAAGAGGAATCTTAATCCTGGAAATTAGCTTAACAGTGCCGGTGAAGATTAACCAAAAGTGGGTCCGAGCCCAACGGAGTATAGCCGGATTAAAGCCAGAACAGCAGTGATAAGGACCGTTACTAGGATACAGCGGTAAGATTGATAAGTTAAACTTTAAGTATAAAGCCTTTACTATTGAGATAATATTTAATCTATAAAGTTAAATTCAGTGGTTAGTTTCGATAGGTAATACGTGTTGCGCCTTCTCGTTCTTGATCATACTCCTTAAATTATTCTTATTGTTGTATTGTGTTTAAACACTAAGATCTTAATAAACAGATTTTAAGGCCGTATCACACGTACACGTTTCAAGCAATTTTTCGTTCAATTCGTGCAATTTTTACTCAGTTGCCATAGCAACCGTTTTAGAACAATTTTTTGCAAGCGAGCTCAAAAAGTTGTTCGAAATAAAATTGCTTGAAATTCCAGCCAATGGGGTTCTTCGGCGCCCTACGTCATAAACAAGATGGTGGCTCCGGTTTCGTCTTACACTTCAGATATGCCGTATAATATTTTAATGGTGTATAATATTTTAACGGCGTATAATATTTTAAATAGAATGGTGCTCTTTTTTTAGTTTACCCCCATCAACAATTGCGCGGAAAGGAAGAAATAATTTTTGGGAATTCATTTTCCGAAGAAAAAAAATCGGCAGAAATTTTTCAATGTGGAATGGGCGTGGCTGACGTCAGGTGTGTCGTTTGTTTACGGCAACCCCCCCTCAGATTCGGCCCAAAAATTGCATGAAAAATATACTTGAACGGCCTTTAGTATGAATGATTTTTTAAGTTTTTTTGTTCCTCCCTACGGACACGGTCGGGGGATAATAGAACGGAGATTCCCATCGGCGGAGAATTCACAGAGTATTTTTCCATTGAATGAATTTTTTTTTTCAATGTATCATTTTCTAACAAATCGGAAATTTCGGAACAAGAAATATCCATCATATAAAGTTTACGGTAAGTGTTACAGCTATATAAAGTACCGACATTCAATCTTGATTCTCACTTGTCCAAAAATCATTACCAACTGAAAAATCTCTTTCAAATGCTGCATTAGTTCCAGGGTAGCAAAACGTAAATTTAACAAGAATAACTAAATTTTCATATGGAATGTGTTCATTTTTAAAATTGATAAATATTTCTACTTATCTTTTATCAATTTCAATATGCTGATTTTCCCATTGATCTAATTTAGTAAATGGTGTGACGTCCCTCGCGTCCTTCTTCTAACATATCTCCTAAGTTCTTTGACGGCCACGTTTGGCAAAACTTTAACCCAATACCAAAAAAAAACGGATCGAATATGCAAATGGAAAATACTTTAAAAGGGGGAAAACTTTGATGAGATATAGAACGAAACATAGAATAACTTAGTGTGGAATCGTTCAGAACAAGTGTTGACGTCCCCAAACTCTAAAAAAGGAACGTTATCCCAAATTTAAAATTTTAATAAAAAATTAAAAAAAGTCTTCTTTCCCCCTAAAATTTCGTAATGGTATTACCTCAATCGGGAAAGGGAAAGGGGATCTACAAAAGGTAATATTTTGTATAGGAAGTTAGATTAGTCAGTTAATTTATTATAAATGATAAGGATCTAGTTGCGCGTTTACTTGAATATAAGGTTTTTGGGTGTTAATTCTCACTTTAAGAAAATTGAATTAAAATTAAGTAATTTAAGTTATTTTTAATAAAAGTTTTTTAAAGAATTACATAATTTATCATTTAGATAATCCACACCCTAGCTTCCCGGGATCCTCGACATAGTCATCACAGGATGGCTATGTCGCAATCCCCGAACGTTTTAATTTTTTGGGGGGTAATGCGGGTGGATGTAACGTATTACCTGAAATGTATTTTCGGGGGAGAGCTTTTGGGACCCTAAAACTTGAGAATTTAAAAAGTTACTTGAAATCCCAGTAATCTGTCTTTTTAAATTAAAAAAGTCATCTCATGGGAAGGGCTCAAGATTGGTACTCTATTTGGGTCGGTGTTAGTGCAAAATACAAAAGATTTCGCGCAGCTCAAGGCTGAATTGGAAAAGGCCCCCCGGGCAAAAATAAAAAAAAAATTACAAGCTAAATTTTTTGCTTCAAACAGGAAGAAATCAGGAACCAACTGATTTCGTGTATGAATTTTAAAAAGGAAACATTTAGAATTTGGAAGTCCCAACAGGGTTGGTGGATCATATTTTAGTTCGACTCGAACCCCGTCGGACTTTTGGAGGGGCGCAATCCACAGAACACGGTACAACTTTTTGGGAAACTTAGCTAAATTCGAAGAGGTATTCTTTTTAAAAAGGGGGTTTAAAAAATGATAATTTTAGAAAGGGCGAGGTCAAAACGCGCATAGGGTGCCTAATTTTGTTAATGGTAAAAAGGAAATTTGAAGTTGGACGTAGACCAAATAATAGTAGAAATGATTTTTTTGAGAATAGCCGTCAAAGTAAAGGGTTCGAGGGAATAGATTTCGAAAGGATAGAGATTCAACAACAGGGGTTATCAATTTCGAAATGGCAAATGATAATTTTAATAGAGGGACCCTAGAAATAGGGGGTTTAGGAAAATTTCAGGGGCAGGATAAAAGGGGGGATTAAATATTGTAAAAAATTAAAAATCAACCTCAAAAGTATCAAAGAAACGCCAATTAAGCTTTCTCCGATATGTTTACCCCTAGAACTTCCCCCCGCCTATTTTTTTTAAATAACACATTTTGAAAGCCTATGGGACACCGGGGCAGATAAATCATTTATATCGGAAAAGTATATAGAAAATATTTTTTATAAGCAAATTAAAAATCGAGCCCCGGTTATAACAGCACAGGGTGCGAAATGCCAAAACAGGGGTTGTAGAATTGAATATTTGCATCAGAGATTTTGTTAGACCTTGGTCATTTCAAAGTTGACAGATTTGGAATACCCATGTATTCTC
>BMAV01022376.1:0-13093 GCA_019973955.1 Trichonephila inaurata madagascariensis
AAAAGCAAATACATAATTAAATTTTACGTAACATATGCTAGGATTATAACTAATCGGAAAAAAGTCAAGGGCTGTGTGTGGGGGAGGGGGGGTCCGGACCCCTAGGACACCTCCCTTGTGTGCGCCACTGATATCACATAATGCATTATTTCTTTATAGAAAAATGCATTATTTCATCCTCATTTGTTTAAGCCTTCTATCCCAAATAATTTTGCCTTTAGTTATTATGAAAACATTAAACACACACTACGTATACATGACATTACAATAATCAATGTGGTATGTCTAAGTAATTTTTTTAGGTGGCTGACTATGTTCAGTATTGTGCAAATAATTCTTGTAACACCCTCAAATAATAAATGAATATTTGTCACGAGAAGATGCTAGTGTGCTTAGAGTTAAGTGTGTGTGTAAACATCATGTAGAGAGAGAGCGCGCATGAAGAACGGTCGAATAAAATCCTTATTTTGGATCTCTGCCATCTAAAAATTGGTGTAAATTTTTATTGAAAATAATGAGTCTCGAACTAGCGAAGAAATAGACTACGTTTGGAACCATGATTTTGAAAAAGTGGTTAAATGTATAATTGTTTGATATTCAGTGCCAAGTGAATTAAGAGGTATATATAAAATTGTTTTACGAATATTATTACAAGAAATAACTAATTTTTGGTGAAAAATAAAAAAAGAATGAAACATTTTCAAAACATTCACTCTCTTTATAAGAATAATAATATACTCACTGGCAGTAGCGCACACAGGAATTTTTCAAGGGGGGGTCCGGGATTGAAAGTTCACCATTCTTGTATCATGCTATTTTTGATTTTGTCGATTTTCAGGAACAAAACACAGTAAAAAACTAATTATTGAACAAATAATTAGCATTAATTAATAAATCTAATAATTAATAACAAATATTTAATTAAATTTTACGTATTATATACTTAGAATTATAACCAATCGGAAAGAAATCAAGGGATTTGGGGGTCGGACCCCAGGACTACCTTTCTTTCCACTGCTCACTGGCGTAGCTAGCTCTGAGGGGGTCTTGTATCAAAATTCTTTCGGGCCCTTTTTTTTAGATATGGAAGCCTTGTTAGTTGACTGTAGTTACACATGTTGGGAGCTCCTGTTGCTTAAGGGCCCCGTATCATTGATATGGCTGATAGGGCGGTAGCTACGCCTCTGAAATATTGTCTATGTATAGCTTAGAACTCTATATCGGGTTGAACGTAAATTTTTGTTAATTTCCTATTATTTTCAGAGTTACAATCAATTAAAATAATAACGGTTCTTTTTGTTGTTAAAATTTCTCTTTTTCTGATATATTAAAATATGAATAAATCCGCTCCTAAATTATGTATTTAAAAAGTCCTTGTTCGGACTTTGTAAAGAACTTAAGCTATATAAAGGCAAAATATTATTATTATGGAATAGTTTTCTATAAAAGGAGAATGTTTTAAAAATATGCCATTTTTCATAATTTTTTTTTTTTTTGCAAAAAAATTGCATTTAAATAATTTTTTTTCTTGTTAAAATAATTTTAAAAGTATATTCTAGTTCAACCAACACTAAACATCAAAAAAAGAAAAAGAAAGGAAGAAAGAAAGTAATAAATAAAAAATGACCGTTTAATTAGATATTTTAATTTTTTACATAAAAATGTTTCAGCCCATGGTCCCCTACGACTATTTCAGCTAGTAAGTAATAAAATCAAAGCATTCGGTTTCCGAAAAAGGCATCAAATTGCCATCTGAAAGTTGTGCAAAGGTAATCCGTTACCTCAAGGTCAATGGCAGCAGGTGTACATTCGAAAATAATAATCGATAATGACGTAGCATTTATCGAAATTTCTTGTGTTGTCCATTTTATTTTATTGTTGAAAAAATAATTGATTCATGTTTTGAGCTACGTATTATGTTATTAATATTAATCATTTGAATTATATTTCCTTGATATCATTTAGGGAGACATGGCAAATTTTAAAAAATACTATTCTCTAACTTAAAAAATATAGCTTACGAAAAAAAAATTTCTTTTTTAGTTATTTTGGAAGACGTCCTGTGTTTCTTGATTGCGGTTCTAATAACCCTTGTGTAAATCTAGTACAACTCCAATTCGAAAAATAACCAACATAAATCATTTCGGAGTAACCAGTCGATTAGCATTAGTGGTTTAAAAATGAATATTTAGTGAAACGTTTTACTATTTCCAATTTCAAATTTATAATTATTTTCGAATTTTTTTTTTTAAAAAAATTTAATAAAGCATAAAATTTACCTAAAAAAATTGCGACGCTTATTGATTTTACTTTGAAGCACACAAATCAATGAATCATTTAGAATTTCAAACTTTTTTAGAATGAATCCAATATAGAAAACCCAGAATTATCCTGATTTTTTTTATTCAATTCTTATCCAGATAGTCATTAAAAAAAATTCTAATTTAAAAAAAGAAACGAGTCTTACAGTAGTCGCATATGATGTGTAACATCTGACATGTTATCGTGGTAAATACGCAATATTAACTTTTTCCCTGAAAAAAATATGAAAAAAAAAATTACGCACACACAGGTATGATTGGAAATAATTTTCTATCGAATAATTATATCTTTAATGAAAATTGTATTTAATTAACAAAAGGAGTAATGCAATATTTTATCAAAATAATTATTCTTGTTCAAATTTGGGGGAAAAGCGGAGACAATAGACTTATGATAACTAAAATATGACACATACGCATACTTGTGATTTCAAAGTATTTAAAAACCGTTGAAAAACAGCGTCAATAACAGTACCACGTTAGCAGTCAAATTTTGATTTGTATTCATTTCGGCTTGAGTTCATCCTTCATAAAAGCTATGAGTGGCTCAGCTTTTGGCAAACTGAAGTTAAAGTTAAAATCACCACTCAAAATCGGGGGAAGCGAGTAATAACTTTTTAAAAGAGCAGCACCACCTTCGTTATGTGGTAAAAGTACGAAATGCAGGAAATCTTTAATTTTTTTTAACCGTTTGATTCGAAGGACGTTTGATACGACCACCAAAATCATTGTTTGTCCATTTTCAAATAAGCCTTCTGCCCCACTTATGTCCCCCAATATCGTGACTAACAGATTTAGAGTCAAGCGCTCGAGTGCGTGATGGCTACTAGAGTTGGACCCCCATGTGAGGGTAGCGAAAAGACACAGCCACGCACTCTCATTGGTCAAATCAAGTAGCGCGCGCTTACGTCACATCCTGTTACACACATCCGTCCCTTTTCACGAAATCACTCCCATAAAACCAGCAACCGAGAGAAAAGATGTTACACAAAAAAAAAAGAACCATCGTATTTTCAGTATTTTTTAACACGCGCTTTTATTAGTTTCACCCATATGTAACGGAATCTTTGAACCCGATTTTCTAATTTCTTTCTTAAATGGTCGGATTAATTCGAAATATTGTACACTTGTTAAGGACCGATGACAATACAATAGTTTAATAATTTTCTTCCATTCTCCTGATCAGGATTCATCAGGATTAACGATTTCCCATTTCCAGATTTGGTGACGAACTCCAGATCGCGTTTCCTGATTTAGTCACTAAGGGACTGTTACAACCTTAAAGCGAAAACGCTCATGGTTAATACAAATACAACAAGGTACAAATACCCGGGGTAGGAAGCTCGAGAGGGCTTGGTATTTTACCAGAAGTGTGCTTTTCCGGGTCGGAAAATGTGACCAAATTTTTGGAAGCCATAGACAATCAAATAAAATTACTAGAAATACCTAGCGATTTAGCTTGTGCTTATTTGAAAGGTCATCTCCGAGGAAGGGCCCGAGATTGGTATCAGATATTCGGATCAGTGTTAGTGCAGGATACCGCCACGGATTTCGCTTCTTGGATTTTGGTTGCAATTAGCTCAAGGGCCCCTTTGTTGCCCGAAACAACTGACACAGAATGATTGTAGATCGTAAGGTAAGTGAAAAAGTATTTTCTGTTATATTATTATTATTATTATGCAAAGTTAATTAATGTATATTTATAATAAAGTAATCAAATATTTTGAAAGGGATAGTTATTTCTTCGAACATTTCTTATGTTACTGAATAATATTTGCTGAAGAAAAATTTAAAGAAGGTTCGAAAAAGGATTTTTTCGACAAAGCACATTTTTAACAATTTCTACAATAAATTCAAAACAAGTAAAAACAGTCGGACCTCTGTATAGGGAAGTAGCTAAATCCCGAAAAAAAGTTCGTTATATGGAAAATTCGTTATATATAGGTTCATCTTTCAATATCTTTATAAACCACATAAAACAAATTTTAAATTCATGAACACTATATACTAAAAAAAAAATAATTATTCATACCTTTTTGTAAATTAATATCTATTTATTTTATATATCTTACCCATAAAAAAAAACTGCAAGGAAAAATAAGAATAAAGAATTTAGATGTACACTGTAACACATGCAACTGTATTTTCAACACTGTATTTTCAACATTAAGAAAATAATTATATATTAAGATCAAGGTATCCGACTACGTTCGGAACCGGGATTTTAAAAAGGTGCATAAAAGGAAAATTTACATGATATTTAGTGTCAAACTATAAACTTAGTTTAGTGTCAAACTATAAACTTAAAAAACTATATGGCAAATAAATATAGTTTTACAGATCATGATATTCGTTATACTGTTAACGTATGTGTTTTTGAAAAAAAATTTCGGTTATAAAATTGTGAAAGTAAATAATGAAACTGCATTACTTTTTAAATTTTTCCTCAAAAGTTGTAAAACGGAATACACATATTAAAGAGAAAAATCTTAAATAGTGAATATTTCAGCTCTGCGCTTAGTCACTTAGATTAGGATACATGTATAAAATTGTTTAAAGGATATTTTGACAAAAATAAAAAAAAAACTATTTAAATACAGTATTTCGGCAAAAAATTAACTTAGAATAACCGTTTTTCAAAATATTCTCCTTTTGTGAAAAATGATTCTATTATAATAATATTTTGCCTGCATATAGCTCAAACCTGTGTACAGAGGCTAAACTATGATTTTTGAAAAATTCACATTATTTTCAGAGTTACAACCATTTTAAATAATGATCGGCGTTTTTTTCTTAAAATTTCTCCCCTCTGTTGTCGTAAAACATGGATAAACCCTCTTCTAATTTATATATTTCAAAAATTCTTGTTGAGTCTCTGTACAGAGTTCTGAGCTATATACTGGCAAAATATTATTATAATAGAAGCATTTTTCACAAAAGGAGAATATTTTGAAAATGGATCATTCTATGTTCATTTTTTTGTCAAAAAATTGTACTTAAATAATTTTTTATTGTAGTAATATTCTTAAAACAATTTTATATACATATTCTAATCTAAGTGACACAAAAAATCATAAATATTATCCATTTATACGCTTTTGCAAAATCACGGTTCCGAACGTAGTCGGATACCTTAATGGATTTTAAAGACATTTTCTAATTTAAAGCATACAAATAACTTTAAACATACAATATTTTATAACTGGAACTCCACTGAGGATGAAAGGGGATATCGAAAATGTTTCTAGTGAACTACACAGTGGGGGTTAAAGATTGTATTTATTGGATGAAATGACAAGAATTCTAATCCTCTCGACGAGTTAGGCAACTAATAAAACTAGTTCAAGATTTATGACCACCATAAAGTGCGTTAAAAGAGAGAATAACTTGAAATATCCAGAAATACTTTAAAAATAGGGAGAAAAAAATTAAAGCAGAAGAAAAAAAGTTCGTTGTATAGAAAATACACTTCGCTATTGGGAGGTTATTTTACGAAAAAAATCGTGAAATGTTCTAGGTTCCAGGAAAAAGTTCGCTGTATAGACAAATTCGCAATATAGAGGTTCGTAATATGGAGGTTCGACTGTATATATAAAGACATATTTTTTTAACTGTTTTATAAAGCTATTTATTTTAATTCTTTAGTTTTAACCAGTTCTAAGCCGCTATAAGAAGATCGAGAATTTTTTGAATCTTCTAATCAAATATGAGTGATAATAAGCGCTCAAAAAATGTCATATATATCAACATCAAAATGGGCGTCAAGGGATTCATTCAATACTGTTTTCACAATCAAATAAAATAATGACAACAACTGAAAAATGGAAAAAAGAAAGGAATATGAAACTGAGAAATTTCAATTCATTCATAAACCGTAAGGTTTTCAGAAATCTGAGAGACGTTTAATATGGCTAATTCCTTCCTCTTGATTCAAGCAATGTATCATAGTCCAAATTACATGTAAGGGTTGTGTTTTTTTTTTTTTAATCTCTAGCTTTATTTCCGAAGACATGATTTAAATTTTAATAAATGATATCAAAAAAAAAATCTTTCAAACAAAAGTAGCTCAAGTTTATATTATTAATAAATAAATAATATCAAATTATATGTTTCCGTTCAATTATAATGTTAATTTATTTCCTTTTTTTTCCTTAAAAAAACTTAATTTTAAAACATAAAACTGCGAAATTATGTACAAGTTGTAAATTTCCCTTCTACTTTATTAGTATCATTCACATTTTTCGTATCATATTTTTTCGAATGCTTTCAATAAAAAGTTCTTAATTCGTTGTCATATTAAAAATTCAAAAAGTAAATTGTACTGAGAAAAATTGGCAATCACAAAAAGGCTGATATTTATCACAATACCTCATTTTTAATTTATCACAAATTTCAATTTTATGCTGAAAATTAAAATAAATTTTCAAAGATATGTGACAAATAGTGAAGTATGTGTAATTTTAAATGAAACTATTTATTTAAAAAATAAACATGTACAATAATAGTAATAAAAAAAAGACTTTTAGTGTAATTTTTAAATGTTAAAGAGGTTATAAGATATATGCTTCCCCAGTAAGTACAAAAAGAAATGTTTGTTTTTAGACCTGCACTTATACTGAATCAATTGCAGACGGATAACTTTTCCAGTTTTTGAGTTTCTTACTTAGACGGCGACAGAAAGATTCCTTCTCCGTTTCAGACCGGAAATTAATTCCAAATTATCTTCTGTTCTCATCCGTTCCCTTTCCCTCAACCCCAGACGTTTGCCTGCACTCATACCCGCACTTCCAGCCTATGCTTATATACTTACTTTCAACCGCCCTACTAATATTATCGAGAGTTATCTTAACGCAAAAGCCGAAATAAGCTCTAAATTAAACAGTTTTCGAATGATTCCGAAAATTAATCCCATCTCTTTTCTTAAGCAGGCTTGACGAAAAGGAAGCCATGCCAAAATGAAGCACACCTGAAGACGTGCGAAATCTGGAATGTTTCTACCCTAAATCTTGAATTAATTTAGAAGATCATCTCGTCCATTTCGTTTTCTGTGTTTCGTTAAGTGTTTTGAGAACCAGCATGTAATAGGTTTTAGATTGAATATATGCAATCGAGGGAAAGAGTATATACAATATACTTAATATACTTTCAATATACTTAATAAACCACAAAAACACATTTTAAATTCATAAACACTATGTATTAAAAACAGTAATTGTTCATATCTTTTTAAAATTAATAGCTATTATTTTATATATCTTATCCATCAAAAAAAAAAGGAAAGAAAGAAAGAAAAACTTTGAGAAAAATGAGCGTCGATGAATACACTTTATTTTCCACATTAAGAAAATAATTTTATATTAAAATTAATGAACTTTAAGGACAGTTTCTAATTTAAAGCATGCAAGTTCTTTAGGCGTATATTATTTTATAACTAGAATTTCTAAACATACATTACCACATGCGTCCTTAAATTTTATTAGTCATAAAATCTGTTAGTTTTGTTTCAATTTTGTTTTTTTTGTTTTTTTTGTTTTTTTTGTTTGAAAAAATGCTTTGTTTCATAATACGCCTCACATCTTTGCAATGGACAAAAAAATCACTTCAGGTGTATTTTTTCCGTGTCTTTCCACAAATTTTTCTAGTCGTCCATTGCTACCTAGAAATTACTACAGAAATTAAACAGAAATACTTTTAAAAAAAGGGAGAAAAAAATTGAATTCCAACAAAAAAAAGTTCGTTATATAGAAAATACACTTCGCCACAAATAGGTTGTTTTACGAAGAAAATCGTTAAATGTTCTTGGCTCCAGGAAAAGGTTTGCAATATAGAAAAATCCGCTATATAGAGGTTCGTAATATGGAGGTTCGACTAATGCACAAAACAAAAAAATTCCATGTACCCACCAGGTTTCGAACCTGGGACCTTCTGCGTGTTAGGCAGATGTGATAACCACTACACCATGGGTACTTGGTGAAGCGGTAGAAAGTATGCTTACTGTCCTAATTTTAGAGATAAATCTGATACACATAGATAAGTTATTCATGATGCGGAATCGAAAAAGTTATTTTTCTCTGATATGAAAACTGTAAATAACACTATATAACATATGTTTGCGTAATTCTTGAGATTATAATGAACAGCATCCACGCAATGTTTTTTTTTTTTGATTTTTTAGCAAGATGTATATTTTTAAATATTTTTATTTTGTAATATTTTTACAAATTTTTCATTGTGATATATTGTTAATGATTCTTAAATTCCCATGATGTAAAAATAAATTAAAATAATAAATTTTACATAATATACAGATAATAGCGAAAGAAATATGTCTTTGTAATTGAAATGGTTTTACACTCTATCACCATTCACATCCATTATTTTACATGCCGGATAATTTTAATTTCCCGAAAAGAGAGAGTAAAAAATTTAATTAAATAAATTTTTCAGAAAAACTTTTTTGTAATATTTACAAGTGTTTCATATTTATACCCAATTAGCTTGAAGTGTTGTGAATTTAACAAAAATTATTTTAAATAATATTTCTGAAATCGGTTTTTAAAAAGATTAGTTTTTGAAAATTTGATCGCCCTTTAAACGCAGTTTTCAACTCTTACGACTTTTCTCTCTACTTCAAACATTTTTTAATCTCTAAAAAATAACTAACGCCCAACGTGGGGCTCGAACCCACGACCCCGAGATTAAGAGTCTCGTGCTCTACCGACTGAGCTAGCCGGGCGACATGCAGCATAGTATATCAACAAGTTACATACACTTCGAGTAAGGGACGAGCTACATATACAATGAGTAAGGGACGAGCTACATATTGCACAATAACTTGAAATTCGCTGGTTGAAGGAAATTTTATCTGCAGTTATTATTATTTTTGAATCTTTCTTTTAAATCGGGAATTAAATGAGTTGCTACATATTGTCTTACAGATGCGCAGAGCTGAAATATTCACTATTTAAGAATTTTCTCTTTAATATGTGTATTCCGTTTTACAACTTTTGAGGAAAAATTTAAAAAGTAATGCAGTTTCATTATTTACTTTCACAATTTTATAACCGGAAAAAAATTTCAAAAACACATACGTTAACAGTATAACGAATATCATGATCTGTAAAACTATATTTGCCATATAGTTTTTTAAACTTTATTTTGCCTGTTAACTGCTATAGCTGACAATTTAATTCGTTTGATAATTCCAAGGCCCAATTATACATTTCTGAGTTTTTTTTAAGGATAACTAATTTTTTTAATATTTTATTGAATATAATTACAATTCTTTTGGAATGTCCACTTTTAAAACAAACGGAATACGTCCTTTAACAGAGGGCAAATAGCTCTTTTATATTTTTTGCAATTCCTACTATTAGTTCACTCTCTCCCTATATGTTTTTATTTATTTATAAATCTTGTTCAAATTTTCGATTGTTAATAAAAAAACTTTTTATTTATCCATTCAAGTTCAAATACATTTTTTAAAACTTGTACTGGATGACACTTGATGTCAATACATTTTTTTTTCAAACATTAATCCAATAATTAAATTAATTAATTAATTCCAAATTTATTCTGCGTCATTTCGGACGAAGTTAGATTTATCTCCAGCAAATAGCACCAGTTAGTTTTTCTAACAAGAAGGAATTGACTTAAGAAAATAAAATTATATTACTTGTTTTAAAGTACAACTTTAAAACAAATTCTAAAAAATTAAATCAATTCCTACTTAGGTCAACAAAGAAAAATTTTATTTTAGTTATTTTATTTAGTTGCAATTAATATACATATGACAAAATCACAAATAGAAAGCGATTTTCCTTGCAATTTTCCATTTTCCTTTCGATATATATATAATCTTGGATTTTGTTTGTTTGTTTGTTAGTATTTATTCATTACTTATTAATAAAATTTAATTATTCTAATAAAATAGTATAGTAAAAAATAACATTCTCAGAAATTATGCCATCCCTGGTAAGATTTGAACCAATAACATTTGCATTAGAAGTCCAACGCGCTATCCATTGCGCTACAGGGAGCAAAGAACGATTTTCCTTTCTATATATGCTGTTGGTCTTTTTATTTGTTACTATATATTCATTTTTTCAAATTTAATATTTAATTAACGAATTAATATTCGAAAGAACTGTATTAACATCGAGTGTTATCCACTAGAAGTTTAAAAAAATGTATTTAACCTTGAATGGATGAATAGAAAGTATTTTATTAACGATGGAAAATTTGAACAAGATGTATATAAATATATATATATATAAGGAGAGAGTGAATATAGTAGGCATTGAAAAAACAATCAATTAATACTCAATGATAAATCTCTTGAGTTTTAGATCAATAAAGGCAAATGAAAACAAGTTTTTTTGAAGGGGTCGTAAGCAGTTAAAGCCGTGTCTCCCCCCTCCATATTTAAGGTTCCTCACTAGAATAATTATAAAGCTCCAGGATCTCTTCAATTCTTGTTTCAAAGTCATCAAACAAAAAGCTTATTTAAAAATCAAATCTTAGAATGCAATATTTCTTCAATGTACTATTATTAAGAAATAGAGTAAAGATATGTTTAATGAATTTATGTTACTTTTAAAACAAAATTTAAAGCAAATACATCATAAAAAATTTTTTTCTTAAGATTAGAGTTGATTGAAATGTTAAATAAAAATTTACATTCAATTTTCTTATATAATATTATTTCAATTTTTTTAAAAAATATCCGACATTTCTAAAAGGTTTATAAAAAAATATTTTAAAAAGTGATTAAGGTATCCGACTACGTTCGGAACCGGGATTTTAAAAAAACGCATAAATGGATAATTTTCACGATATTTAGTGTCACTTATATTAGAATGTATGTATAAAATTGTTTTAAGGACATTTTGACAAAAAAAAAATTATTTAAATACAACATTTCGGCAAAAAATTAACTTAGAATAACCTTTTTTCAAAATGTTTTCGTTTTGTGAAAAATGCTTCTATTATAATAATATTTTGCTTGTATATAGTTCAAATCTCTGTACAGAGGCTCAACTATGATTTTTGAAAAATTCACATCATTTTCAGAGTTACCATCAATTGAAATAACTATCGGCGTTTTTTTCTTAAAATTTCTCCCCACTGTTGTCGTAAAAAATGGATAAACCCACTTCTAAGTCATATATTTCAAAAGCTCTAGTTGAGCCTCTGTACAGAGGTCTGAGTTATATACAGGCAAAATATTATTATAACAGAAGCATTTTTCACAAAAGGAGAGTATTTTGAAAATGGGTCATTCTATGTTTATTTTTTGTCAAAATATTGTACTGAGACATAGCCATCCTTTGATGACCATGTCTTGCCGGTTCCGCGTAAGCTAGAGGTGTGGGATTATCAAAATGAAGAGACATAATTCTTAATACAACTTTTATTAAGAATAACTTATATTACTTAAATTCTAATTTTGACAATTATTAATTAAAGTGAGAATCAAGCCCAAATTAAATCACGTATTTAAGTCAGATCACGCAACTAGATCCTCTATCTCAATTATCCTAAATAATCCTGTTATCTAATTACTTATATCTAATATTACCTTTTCTAGTTCGGTCCTTGACCTAGAGAATATAATCTATAACTTTATATTTTGAAGATTCTTGATCCGCAATGCAGCTAGTTCTTGACTGCTTATTCTTGGTCCGCAAGATTTCCCCTAAGCTTTGTCACGCTATTGATCAGAATGATTCCACACTACAATCTCTGAGCCGCTTACGCTATATATAGGTTTGCCACGCTATCCTTTTATAGTATATCTTTTTACATGTTACATTCGTTTTTTCTTCTTGGTATTGGGTTGGGAAAAGGGTTTTGCCATTAATCGTGCCGTCAAGAAAAAGGAGTCATGTTAATCAGAAAGGCGGAGACGTCCAACCCCTCAAGAAGAAAAAAGTGATTACTTTGGGGTTTTCAATGCCCTTTAAAAAATTACGTGTCTAAATCTTATTTCTAAATTTCTTCGCTTTCTGAGTTTTATTTAAATTTTAATCTTAAATCTTCATTTTAACTTTTATAATATCCCAAAATCTATCTTGACTTTAATTTTCATTTGCAATTTTAATCTTAAATTTTAACTTTTATAATTTCCAATATCTATCTTGACTTTTAATTTTCATTGCAATTTAATCTTAAATTTTAACTTTTATAATTTCCAAAATTTATCTTGACTTTAATTTTCATTACTATCTTAGAATTTTTATTCAATTTAATTTTAAACTCGTGACAATAAATTTTACCCAATAACTAGGCCAACATTAATAATTACTGTTTAATTTGTGCCCACTCTCACTTTTAATTTCGTTACTTAAAATATTTATACACTTAAAAACTATTATTCTGGGTGCGCAGACCCAATCTAACACCTGCATATGGAGCTGGTACTTGCTCCCTTTCTTAACAGCCTGGAAACACTTTGAAGCTATAATTTTCAAGATTTTCAGGGTCAGTCTCCTGAAATGAAACTATTTGAGTATCTATTTCCATAATATTAATCAATTTTACATATATTATTTATATATCACAATAAATTTTTTTCTCCTCCCTACATCTGGTTTCAACAAAACTCCCAAAAGAGCCGCGCACGGTATTATTATTGTTAGTGCCTTGACTACGCCGCGTTTCCCTGAACCAGATGCCTCATAATACGTAACAATACAACAACATATATATATACACATATTATACAATTACAAACATTTTTAAAAACCATTATAAAAAAAACCAAAGGAATT
>BMAV01022377.1:0-27840 GCA_019973955.1 Trichonephila inaurata madagascariensis
TCAGGTTTGGGCCAGTTTGTGGATTTAAAAAGGTTAGGGAATATAAATATATTCCGATCGTGAGTTACAACCTCACCAATAGATGGCGCTACCAGCAAATATATGCATTCCTTACCAGAACTGTGGGTTTTGGGGGAGAAGAAAAAGCGACAGAGACGTCTGAGGGACAGGCTCCATCTTATGAACGAGGTGTCACGTTTTTCGGTCAACGTGGGTGTCACGAGGCTAAGCGACGATTGAGAGCATGCTCCGTGAAATAACTCATAAAGTTATAATCAGTATTTAATTGGAAATAATCTAATGTTTCATTAAACCTTAATTTACTTATTCGCTTACTTCTTTGAATATCAAGATCCGGAGCATAGTGACTTACCCCTAGACAATCAAAAGAAAAGCCACTTGTATAGATAAAATACACCCCTACATATTTACATTTATTATATGCAATGTGTACATTTATTTTTTAAAATTAATGTAAGGAAAATTAGGGTGGTTTAAAAATAAATATAATAAACTCTAGTATTTAATATGTAATTTTACAGTTATGATGAACAAATGTTTATTGTATTTTTAGGACATGAAAAAAGGTTTATCGAGATTTTTTACAAAAAATACGTGTATATATTATTATTGTTATATACACGTGTATTTATATGTGTATTTGTTTCTTTTATTCAATTTTTTCTATAAGTTGCATGATTTCCGTATTCTAATTTGTTCTATGTAAATTCGGAAAGTTGACTGTATAGAAGTGGATTTTATAACTCTGCCAGTTTGTAAGATCTGAAATTTCAAAATTCTTATGATATTTCATTTAATCTGGACCCATACTATATACAATTTCTCAAAAATACTATGAAAAATTTGGTAGCTAACCTATATACAAATGATTTATAGGTTTTTGCTTTCTAGTTTCTGGTATATTTCACACAGTTGGCTGTTTTTCTTGTAGATTTAATTAATTTTAAAGAATAGACAACCCAATTACTTGTCCTTTGAATTTAAAGATTTCTCTTTTTTCCCCTTATCTTTACTAAGTTAAAATTATTGTACATAAATAATTTACTACGTTTTTTTAATTTGAGGAGAATAAAATCTCCCCTCCTCCCAAAGTAACAAATTGTAAGATAAAACTTTTTATGAAATTTCTTTTTTGTAGGCATTTTTTTGTGAAGCTGTAGAATTAATTTTTCTTGTAGAATTTCAGTTACATGAATTAAGAGAAAAGAGCAATTTCACTGTTTACTTTATGAGCTGATTGCTTTGAAGCAATTTAATATGTAATAATGAGAAACCAAAAGATATCTAGGTATTAAAACTTTTATTTGGTGTAGAAGATTCACACACACAGCTCAACTCTCTCTCTGAAACTCTAGTTATTTCACTGGGAAGTAATTTGCCACCAGTAATGAATTAAAAGACTAGTTTTTGTCATTAATTTCTTTGAAAACAAGGGAAGACCTTTTCAAATCTTACTTTTGTAAATGTATTGTGTTCAAAAAAGAAAAAAAAGCATTAATTTGTTTAAATTAATTTTGATGGTTTTGAAATTAGAGTAAATAAAATACGAAGAAACTTTGAAGAAAAAAATGTTTTTAATTTTTTTACTATTAATTACCTAATCATTAGGTGTTTAAAAATTTAAGTTTTTATGTCATAAACCTAAAGTGAACATTTAGAAATTCTGAATAATTTGACCTTTTTTATCAATGAAATCTTTGATTTAGGAGATAATTTTCTTTAATTTTTTTTATTGTTTCATTTATTTGTTTGGGTTAATGACATTTAATACTCTTTTATAAATATTTTAAAAAATTAATACTTTTTTGTTGTAAATAAATTACAAAATGCCATTCATAAGATTTCCAGAGAATTTTATTAGATATTATCAATAAGATAAAAATTGAGATATAATAACTGTACAAGATATTATGCATGTTGAATATTGGTAGATAGATCCTCGATTTGTCCTTATAGTATAATGTTACTTTCGGAGTGTCTGATTTATATAGCAGATCATGAAATGCTTTATTTACTTATAGTGCATTCATGTAATTTTAAAATTAAGTGTCAATAAATGATCTATATTAAAATGAGTATGAGATTATTAAATAAAACTGTATATGAGAAATTTTCACGAAAACAATTTAATTTGTTCTACAGTAAAATAATTTTATTAAAAAGCCTATTTCTTTAAACATGTTTCTTAATTTATTCAAAAATATCCAATTAATTTTTTTCTGAATGTTGGAGACAGGCATTTATAAGAAAATTCAAACCTTTTGAAGGGTAATAACTACAAAGGAAGCCAGAGTATATAAGACATATCAACTGTTTGTTTTTATAAGATTATTTCAGATACCCAAAACCTTTAAATGATGTTAAAAGCAATTTTATTTCCATCTCAGAATTCCTAATTGTTAAACAAAAACTTTCATATTAACCAACTTTAATTAAAAAGCTAAATTAATTTTTTTTGTAAAAAAAGTGTGTATTTTCTTTGATGTGCAATGTTTTCATAAGAACTTGTTCATAGTATGTTTTCTAATTGTGGGTTATTTAATCCTTCGAGGAGAAAAAAGTAGTATTTAGCCTACTTTTATAAAATAATTTTGTAGGTATGTGTGTATGAAAGGATATCTTTTTGTACAGTAAATCATGGTTTAATTTAATAACAAAAACTTAATGGTTAAGTGAAAGTGAATCAAAATTGAAGATGTTAGAAAAAGAAATTTTCTTTTTAAGTTCTTATCCTCATGAATTTAAGGGAATGTTAATAAAAAACAGTTCATTCTATTGGTTATATCAACTTTCACAGTAAAAATTCAATACACCTTTATGGAATTATTTAATTACAAGATATTACAAATTTTTTACTTCTTATATGGAAACACTCAATAAGATAAATCGGGACAAATAACAAAAAAGTGCAATTTTATTGTGTACATCCATAAGAATTATATTGTAATAATTTCAAATCAATCTCAAAAACTGTCTTAAAATATATGTATCATCTTATTAAAATATTGGAAACATACATGCAGAGCATACTAAATATAAATTTATTTACATCCTTTCCTGTACCTGAATCGAATATTATTTTTTATCGGAAATGGGCACTTGTGTGTGTGTGTGTGTGGTGTATGTGTGTAACTTCCGAATCCCGGACAGTTGTATTCAATTTTTCTTCATGTTTTGGTTCCCCAGATGTTTACTTTCTTCAGTTGACCAACGCACGTATTCGACAACAGCAGCCATCTTAAATCTCTGGGGCAATGCATCATAGGAGAATTGGAAAACGCACCTCATTTTACCTCCAAAGTACCTGGTCGGTAGAGGGTAGAAAATCCAGACCTGCATTTCGAGCCTAGCAAAATGTCGGGTCGTCGTGTAAACGGGTCCAAAGCGGATGCGATCCGGGATTTTGCCGACAATTTTCGCCGATGTAATCGGACCTTAGGGTTCCAAACGTCTTCCGAAGCAGATAGGTGCCATTATAAAGTTTAGGGTCCGAAATTTTAAATGATTATAAAAAACAGAAAAATGGGTGGATTCTTTAGCGGTTTTCGCTAAAATTATTCTTTTTGTCAGTATTTTCTTGAAAAATAAATTTTTAAGATAAAGCTCAAAAATGTCGATAGAGGGCGCTTTTGAGTAGCAAACGGCTATTTGTTACTGTTATTTTTTGTATCACATTAAATGCTTTTAAAAGTTTAGACTTAAACTTAAATTTTGAGCTCAAAATTTGAATCGTTGGGGGGTTAAGTAGCGCAAACTCAACTGTGTTCAGGAGGTGAAATTTTAACTCATCTGTTTCTCTGGACAAATTCCAGTTATTCACGATCTTCGATACTCGGTCGTAGACTAGGCAGCAACTACTACCCACTAAACGTAAAATAAACGAGAGAGGAATGATAAAATTAAATTAAAAAGTTATTCATAATAGACATGAGCAATTTCTCCTCGCAAAATACCCGATTTGCATGCGAAGTGTAGTACACAAGGATTTAACTGTATGGGGCTAACTGTATGTAAGGATGTAAAGTTCTACTGCAGAGTGTTCCAGCCAACATAAAGGCTCGTATGTGGTTCCAACATGACGGAGTGCTAGCACATTTCAGCGCAGATGTGCGAAATGCATTGGATACAGCATATCCAGGGCGATGGATTGGACGGGGTGGTCCGGTAAATTGGCTTGACCTCTCCTGCTTAGACTTCTTCCTCTGGGGCCATATAAGGAGTCTTGTTTACGTAAGCCCCATCAACTCAGACGAGGCCTTGGTAGCGAGGATTGCCGTCGTAGCAGGTGATATCCGGGAGGTGCCCGGGGTATTTGCTAATGTTCCATAGTCTATCCGCTGGCGGTGTGAGGCCTTCATCTTTGCTGGTAGGCGCTCTTTCGAGCAGTTTTTGTGATTTCGCAAGAAAATCTTGCGTGTACCATTTTCTACGCGTCATCATTCATTCAACTTTCATTTATATGCACTACGTACGTACATCAAATCGTTTCATTTTATTTTGAGCAGAGAAGTTGCTTATGTCTATTATGAATAATTTTTATTTTTATTTTTGTCATCCCTCTCTCGTTTTTTTACGTGTAGGAGGTTGTAGTTTCTGACTGGTCTACGACACCAAGATCGGGAATAACTGAACTCTGTTCAGAGGGAAGGGAGTTTCAAATTTCACTTCCTGAACACAATTCCGTTTACGCTACTTAACCCCTACCTTCCACCAACGAATCAGATTTTGAGCTCAAAATTTAAGTTTAAGTCTAAGCTTTTGAAATCATTTAATGTGATGCAAAAAATAACGGTAAAAAATAGTTGTTCATTACTCCAAAGTCTAAAGTGCCCTCTATCGACATTTTTTGAGCTTTATCTTTAAAATATATTTTTCAAGAAACTACTTACAAAAGAATAATGTTAGCGAAAACCGCTAACGAATCAACCCATTTTTCCGTTTTTTTTTTTTTTATCATTTGAAATTTCGGACCCTCAACTTTAATGGCACCTATTTCCTTTGGAAGACGTTTGGGGCTCTAAGTTTCCTATTTACTATTCTTTGTCTGGATGTGTACTTTCACTTCTTAAAGTTTTGCCGCAGAGTTTAGTTACACCTGTATAATTGAAGATTGTCAGAAGAAAAATTGATGCATAATGCCATGTGACAAAAATCAGAGGAAGATTAATCAGCATCTGATCCGTTTTCCTATAATGAGGAGAATATAGGATTTGCTGATTAAGGTAGAAAAGCAAAAATCTTTTTTTTTCAAACAAAGAAAATGTCATAGAAATGTATACGTATAAAATCTTTAAAAATCTATATAGATTGTCAGAAGGAAAGTTAAACCATGATGCCACACGACAAATATTGCATTAACTCTGAATTTTAAGAGGACACAATCCGATTCAATTGACAAAAATTGGTAAAAAAAAATCAAATCTAATTTTTTTTTAGCCTAAATTATTTTTTATATAATTTTCTACAAATTCTCAAAATTTGAAAGCTCTAAGTTTAAAATACGCAGAGTTGTGAAAACTTTTACGTCTGTTTTTATTCACATTCCAATGGCAAAAAAAAACTTTAAACGGACTTATCTCGGAAAGATAATATATATATATATGTAGGATATTCCATTTGTAAGAAGTTAGATCATATCACATTTACCGAGGTCGGCAATTCTAATCAAAACAGTATTCCACATCAACGCCATCTAGCGTCCTTTTTAAAAACGCCGACATGAACCTTTTTCGCCAGAGGCCCACTAATATTCGTCGAGAGAAGTCGTGTTTCGCGCGTCAGCGCACTTTCTCGCGCGGGCGGTAAATCTTAATAGTACCAAAACGAGTTCTATCATTCGTCGCGCCAGGCTGTAAGTCTTAATAGCACCATAATGAATTCTATTTAATCTCAATTGCCTCCCTTTAAGTAATGTGATCTAACTTTCCTATTCTTCCGAAATATGCTTATCTAACTTTCCTATTCTTTTGAAATATTCCCCATGTAAATTCTCCCCTATAATTCTTAATAAATTATTTAGTTTTCAACTAGTTTCTTTCTTGAACTATGTTGTCTATTTTATTTCGAAATTAACTAACACACCCTAAAAACCCCTAGACACCACGCCATAAAAACCCCGCCATCTGAAGAATCCAATCTTTTGGAAGATTTCGGTTGGATTCCCCACACACACACACACACACATATATATATATATATATATATATATATATATATATATATATATATATATATATATATATATATATATATATATATATATATATATATATAACTAGTTTGTCTGCATTTTTTTCTATTGTGCCTAATACTTTGAAATTTTTTTCACTTGTTGCTAATAGTACTAGGAAAAAAGTTTGTATACATTTTTTATTTTCAAAGTAATACTTATATTTTGAAGTTATACTTCTTTTGGAGCGTTAGAGAAATAGGATGAGCGTAAATTTTTACAATGCGCGCGCACACCGTCACGGATGTGAAAATCCTTTTGTCTAGAAATATACAGAACGGGACAAATCATTCCTGCCTTCGACCCCCTTCCCATATTATTGGTCCTAATGTCCCTGTGCGGGGGTGTTTAAATTTATTTAAATCGTGATTATCTCAGGTTTGGCTGGTCCGATTGAAACTGAAGTTTAGTATCGTTCAACTCTGCTCGTGACCGCCTTTCGTCCTTGGCCCAGATTGCCCTGCTAAAGATTTTAATCTTGTTACGCCAAAGAAGTATAACTTCTTACGTACGTACATAAGTACACACACATTTTTTTTAAAAAATCAATTGTATTTAGAATTTACACATTTTTTAAGGAATGTTCAATAAGCATTCATAAAAATAAGTATTGTACGAATTACAATCATTTTATCGTAAAACCCATACCAACTCTTGTTATACATAGTTTAAAGTACACTCATTGAGAAAAAAATTAGCGCACCAAGAAGGAGTCATCAAAATTAAACGAAATTTTACATATGTAATGGATACTTTGATATAAGTAATTGATTGGAAAATCAAAGAAAAAGGAACATTTATTTCAGAGAAAAAGGAAAAAGAACGGAGGATTTAATACCCTGTTGAACCCCCTCTAGCGCGAATGCACGATGCGATACGATCGGGCATTGGTATACAAGTTATGCATTATGTCTTGAGACATTTCGTTCCATATTTGCTGTAACCTTGCCTCTAGCTCGTTCAAACTCTTGGGAGTCCCAACTTGCCGTCCCAAATAATACCAGATATGCTCGATTAGAGACAAATCTGGGGATCGGCCAGGCGAAGGAAGGGGAGTAACAATGTGGAAACAGTCTTTTGACACTCTTGACGTGTGAGGCCGAGCATTGTCTTGTTGAAAAATGCCTCCTGGGAGCCGTTGAATGAGTGACAACACAAGTGGTTGCAGGAAGTATGAAATTTAGTTTTATTTAGTGTACTACTTTTTTATTGTAATAAAAGTTTACTAAGAAAATTTTTTAAAAATTGTTGTCATGTTCATCTTTGGCTAATAAGTTTGCCAACCACTGCCTTAGAGGAAGGAATTGTTCTCTCACGTCCCGATGGTGGACTTTCGCTGAAATTTTAATTTTTTTTTTGTCCCAATTGGCCCCCAAATTCTTAGCACGCCCCGGGGGGGGGATGTCCACGTGCCTAAGCGGAAAAGTAGCTCTGTAAAAACCTATATTTTGATGGATTTATAAGTGAATCCTCTTTAAAATGATTAGAACTTGAATTTTTGACAGATTTATTGGCGGTAGTTGGTAAAATAAAATCATAATATCTTACACGCGTGCCTTAAAAAGCTCTGTCAACTTTTCCCTAAAACAGTGATGTAATTTCTGTAAATAAAAAATGGCTCCTTTCATTTAAAAACATCATTATATTTTTATATTACGTTTTTTCCTCGTTCTACTTTCCATATTTAAATATAAAAATGGGATAAATCCCTCTTTGGTATTTTTCTTTTAAGCAAAGCGAGCACTCAAAATACCTCTCCTGATGCAAAAAAAAATTAATAAATAAACGACTAGAACTAACTATTTGTAGAGCTGCTGTCTTCCAGTATGACAATGGTAACTCCTACTTTGCGATGAATATCACAGCAATCACTTTGGATATTTTGTGGCTCTCCCATATTCTTTAGACCTCTAAACCTCAGATACTTTTAAGGGGAACTACTGGTAGCGTTCACTTCTTTAAAACCCCAAATAATCAGGGGCGGCGGGGACAGCATGCCGAAGAGGGGGTCTTCGTTTGACTCAACCAATATCATTATTCGAATTTTAAAATTGTTTCTTTTTTTCTCCAAAAACCCAAACTTCGGGTGAAAGTCAACTGGCTCATATGATCCCTCGACCAAAAACGGCCTGGGCTCCACTATAAAATCATTACTTTGTAGTCGTTTGGGAGTCAGTCCAGCAAATTTCTGCTAATGTAAGTAATGCACATTTTTTTGTTTTAAGGTTATTGTTTCCTGGAGTATCTGACAACGTAGAACTATGTACCGTTTTTTTGGGTCATAGCTGGGCCTACCCTTTTTGTAAAGGCACAGAAAAATACTTTTTGGGAGGGGGAGGCCCGAAATAGTACTTTCAGATCTCAGTTTTGAATAAACGTTCATTTTACAAAAAGGGAATTTTTTAAGCAACGACAAAAAAGGCTACAAGCCAAAGGGATTGTGTTTTCGAAAAAAAAAAAATGTGCTTTTGTATTGTTTTATTTTACTTATCAATGGGAAAAACTTAGATGTTTCTTTACTCAAGACAGGATGGTGTGTGTGTGTATTGCAAACACACGGAATTATGATAGGTATTATATGTTATATTCCTCATGAGATTTAATACTAGATGAATTTCTGAATTATTAATTTAAAAGAAAGCTATTTCTCTGTTATATATTTGAATTTATTTATGCTTAACGCTTTTTCCCATACCCCTTTTTTCCAAAAAAAATAGAATAAAACATAAATAAAAAAAAAAATTATAGGCTGGATTAAACCCAAATGAAAGTTAACAAAATTCAATTCAAAATGAAAAATTTTTTTTATTGTAAATCTATTTTATGATTTAATTAAAAAAAACTTTTTTTAAAACCCTAGGGGATGATTGAAAACAATGCAACAAGCTGAAGCATTTAAAAACTACATTTTTTTGGAGAAATTTTTTTTCCCCCAGACAGGGGAGACAGATGGCGCTACTTGTCATAAAACTGGTTTGCGATAGATGTTTTAAAATTCCCGGGCGGTTCAGGACGTTGAAAATGGCAAGACGGGAAAAAATGGTCTTTTTTTTGGGAAAGTTCATTTTTATGAGAAAGGGAATGAAACCCTCTTCTGGTTTTTACAGTCAAATCGTGAAGTTTATGGTGAAGAAGCAATGACCCAGACAACATGTAGCGAAAGGGGTATCCTCTTTTCAATAAGGCAGACAAAATGTCCAAAACCAAAATTATGGCAGGGAGTGAACCTTCCAAAATTCTTCCAGACACAAATTGAAGAAATGATTCAAAATAATCCACGGGTAACTCTGAGTTAAATCTCTTCAGAGCAGTCACTGAGATAATCTGGGATACAGCGTATGGGTTTTTGATGTTCGCATTTTACCCCGGCAGTGCTGTGAAAACATCCGCCGAGACCTGGCTCAACCTGATTTCTACGAAGATCGTTTAAACAAGTTGGTTCTGCGTTCTGATAAGTGCTTAAATATATTTGATGATTATGTTGAAATGTGATAGGCACGTACGCCTCTTGATTCAATTTGTATTTTCTGTCTGTTGTTAATAAATATTTCTTTATCCGACTTGTAACTTTTTTTATTGAGATATCATCCCTCGTATTTTATTATTCTTCTAAAATAACAATAAATTATTTTAAATTTAAAATTACGCAATGCTCTAACACAAATTTATTACATTAATTTTAAAATTGATTTTGAAACTCTGAAATTAAATTATGTGGCTCCTAAACATTTTAAGTTTGGTTGGAAAGTTTCTTTTAATTTATAGCAATTAGGCAGCAAAAGCATTTAGCCGTAACAAAATGTGAACACTTAAGCAACAATTTTATGAAATACGTTAGGTTTTAATAATATTTTTGCAATATATTTTCAAAAAAAAAAACTTTGTAATCATTCTTTTTAAAAACTTTATTACTTTTAACTATTGAGTTTAAAATGGAAGGTAAAAAAAAAACGACAAAATATTTGAAAATTGAGTGAACAATAAGCAAGTAATATAGAAAAAATTTTTATGTCAGCAGTTCCTATTTAGATCAACAAAGAAAAATATGTTTTTAGCTACTTTTATTATACAGTTACAATTAATATAAATATGTATATACATATGACAAAATCACAACGTTAAGTGGTAATTAATTTTTATTAATTATTCTTAAAATATCGTATTGTCATCTAAAATAATCGTGTATATAAAATTTCAGTTCAAGTGAATGCTTTAAAACGTGAGAAAAAAACCTTTTCAAGTTCTGACACAAGTCGCCAGAAATGATGCCAACGGGGCTGTATTTGTAATTCTTTAAATAATGAGTTTCAGTCTATTAATTTTAATTAATTACAATTAAATTAATCGTATTTTTATCCAAAACAATATTGTCTAGAAAATTTCAGCTCAAATGAGCTCTTTAAAACGTGAGAAAAAAAACCTTTTCCAGTTTTGACACAAGTCGCCAAAATCGTCGCTAAAAATGGTGCCAACGTGGCTGTATTTGTAATTCTTTAAGTAATTAGTTTTAATCAATAAATTTTAATCAATTAATTAAATTACTGTATTGTTATCCAAAATAATCATGTATATAAAATTTCAGCTCATTTGAGCGCTTTAAAGTGTATTTTATTAACTATTGAAAATTCCACCAATATAAATAAATAAATATATACAGAGTGTGAGCTAATAATAGGAATAGAAAAATCAACAACTTGTTTAATTAACAAAAAATATTTATTTATATAAGCTATGGTATTACAGTATGCATTCAAATACATTTTCTGTGTCTTTTAAGGAAATTTTTTCTTGCTCTACCGACGACAGCGCCATCTCTGGTTTTCACATTTTATGATTCAGGTTAAATTTATATTCAAATCTATTTCTTAAGGGTTTTACCCCACCAGTTTACCTCTTATACTACTATTTCCCGAGCACTACCCTCGTTCAGTTCTTATACCTTGTCAGTTCTTGTTTGAGTGGGATTTTAACGTGCACTATTTTCTCTTGGTTTTTTGCTGTTTGGAGAGTTTTAACATTAATCAATACCTAAGACCCGCCGTGTCCTGAATTGCCAATCGTTTGCAAAGGATAGTGACATGGTTTGGCCAATCTTGCTGATATTTAAATTCATCATGGACCACCCAACTGCCCTTTCGTTAATTAGTACAGTGAATTATTGAAATTTTTGCAATTACGCTATAGATTTGCAATAGGCATTGTACGAACTGTTTTCAACTTGTTAATTATCATCTTTTTATCGCTTTACTATCTTATACTTTTAGACATCCTTATTTGTCGAGTCACACGCATTATACTGGTACAACAAAGGTTTTTTACAGTTTTGATCTTTGTAAAATCATTAATAATTTCATTGTGTTCACTTTCCATGGCAATATCATTTTGAATGCATAGCAACATCTACCTTTTCATTTTCTATAGGACATCTCATTTCAGTCTTTACTCTCTTAAAAGCAGAAATGGTTCCCTCATAACCCGATCGGCAATGAAATGTTCACTGTAATTTTTGATGTGTAATATCTTTCCTCTCGATTGCTGGATATTTATCGGGGTGATTTCGTGAAAAGGGACGGAAATGGGTAAAAAGAAGTGACGTCAATGGAAACTTGGAGAGATCATGGCGATAGAGCCAAGTTGGCATCATATTTGGAGACCAAGTTTGCCTCTAATTTGGTGACTATTTTGGCGAGTTCAGGACCCTCTGGGTTCTTCTAGAAATTAGTGGATTAGTGGAAAAATAATTCTGGTCTTAACGGAATATTCCAAAGATGGTTCTGCTCCTTAAAAAAAAAAAAAACTATCACTCTCTTCCCATGATTTTGAGTGGGTATTTTAATTTTAACATCAGTTTACCAAAAGCTGAGCCGCTCATAGCTTTTTTGAATGATGAACTCAAATTCAAAATGAACACAAATCAAAATGTTTCGACAACAGTGGTACTGTTATTGATGCTGTTTTTCAACGGCTTTTAAATACTTTGAAATCAAAAGTATATGTGTCATATTTTAGTTAAAAGTATTATCTCCCCTCTTCCCCAAATTGAACAAGAATAATTATTTTTGAAAAAATTTCATTACTCCTTGTGTTAATTAAATAAAATTTTCATTAAAGATATAGTTATTCGATGGAAAATTAGTTCCAATCACACCACATTCATTTTTTTCAGGATATAAGTCACTATTGCAACATGTCAGATGTTACACATCATATGCGACTACTGCAAGGCTCGTTTCTTTCTTTTTTTTTCTCTCTCTCTTTTTTCACCTTCCAATTTTTCCAGCCCCCAAATCTTTTGCGCTCTAGGCACGTGCCTAAGCGGCACTGCATCTAGAACCACCCAAATTTAATGCAAAAATGTACCAATCTTTCAACGAAACAATATTGTACTGCCAGAAACATGTCAATATGCTTTTCTGCAAGCTCTATTGTCCTTTTCCAGTTGCATGTCTAATCACATAAAAACGTCACAAATATGAAGTCACTTCTTTTAATAAGGGTTTGAAAAAACACTTGAAATCGTCAAACAATAATTCAAAAATGATTCACATTTTTTGTTATCAATGTTATTGATACTCAGCACTAAATACACTCTATTTTTTCTCTCTCAACCCAGACATACACTAAACTACTGCGTTACTTATCAATAAAATAAAATAAAACGAAGAATTTTTTCAAAAGAAGCACAATAATTGTATATATTATAAAATAATAATTTTTCTGAGTTTACTAGAATAAGTAATATAAAAAAAAATTAAGTCAATTCCTACTTAGATCAACAAAGAAAAATTTTATTTTAGATACTTTTTATTAAATGGTTACAATTAATATAAATATGTATATACATAAGCCAGAATCACAACATTAAGTGGTCATTAATTTTTATTAATTAGCATTAAAGTATCGCATTGTCATCCAAAACAATCGTGTATATAGATTTCATTTCAACTGAACAAGTGAGAAAAAAACCTTTTCAAGTATTGACACAAGTCGCTAAGTCACCAAAAATTATACCAATGTGGTTGTAGTATTTGTAATTCTTTGAATAATTAGTTTTAATCAATCAATTTTTATTAATTATTATTATATTATTGTATTGTCATCCAATATAAATTTCAGTTCAACTGAACACTTTAACACGTGAGAAAAAAATATTTTCAAGCTTTGACACAAGTCGCCAAAAGAGTCCCTAAGTCACCAAAAATGATGCCAACGTGGTTGTATTTGTAATTCTTTAAATAATTAGTTTTAATCAATTAATTTTTATTAATTATTTTTATATTATTGTATTGTCATCCAAAATAAACCTGTATATAAAATTTCAGCTCAATTGAGTGCTTTAAAATGTATTTTATTAACGATTGAAAATTCCACCAAGATAAATGAATAAATATATAGATTGTGAGCTAATAGTAGGAATTGAATAACAAAAGCACAAAAGCGAAACTATTCAATTTAATATCCTTCAGACATTTTACCACTTCAAAAAATAATATTCATTTTCGGTTTAATGGAAGGGGAAAAATCTATTTATTATTATCAATGCTCTGATAAGACGAAGGCCATTTGCCGTGCGAAAACGAGAAAATCAATGTTTTTTGTGCTTGTTCCAAGCTCAATATTTTTCAAGAATTCTCAAACAATTAGTTTCGACTTAGAAGAACGGTTTTTTATTTCAGCTTTCTAATTGCGCTCTCTCAAAGCGTGTATCTACAAACACTAACGACACCTTGCGACCAAATTATATTCGTCTTTTCGTGGCGCTGTGCAATAGAATTATTTATGTTACATTGAACAGCAATCGTTTATTATGAAATCATTTATTTTATTTGATGAATATTTTTGGTGTTTCTTCACAACTGTGACAAAAAATATAAATTAGAGAATTTGTTATGTGTAATGACTCGTGAACTTTTAATTTCATACAAAAATTTAAACAGTTCTCTTTTAAAATCCATCTCATTGTTATTAATCAAAGCCGCTCTCAAGCTTTCACACATTATTAATGTAAGCTTAAATATCCTTCCTCTAATATCTATCAGCGTTTACAAAACACTAATTACAACAAACATATGGAGGTTACCTAACAAGTACACTTTAAATACATATTTTTATATATATTTTATTCTTTAATTTCTTTTCTTGTGTATATTTTCTACATTAAAATTTTTTTCAACAATATCTTAAATATGAATGGCTTTTTTTTATAACAACACAAAATGTACTTTATTAAAACAATTTCTGAAGTAAAATTTTGTTGATAAGCAGTACTTTTTTTTAATCCAAGCAATAATTCATGGAAAACCTTTGATGTGAAAAGCGACTGTTGAGCCTAAGTCAATCAATACTTAAAGAAATTATGCAATTACTTTTATATTTTACATTTCTCGTAGCTGTTTCATTTTTTTTCCGTTTTACCTGATATATTTTAAAATTTTTTTTTATACAATCATAATCCACTACTATTGAAAGCTGAAAATATTGGGGTTCTCATTTCATTCAGAATACAGCATATATGCTACTACACAAGGGGATGAAATTCTGTTTTTTGACAGTTATTTTTTGCATTTTTGAATTTTTTTTCAGATATTAACCAAAATATTCAAAGTATCTGAGATCTTTGTAACAGAACTAAAGAAACATAACACGGTACTCATCGGTTATGGTTAGGGCTCTTCAATCCGGGGGCCACGAATGGCCGGTTGAAGGCTTTTTTCGGGCCCCTTTTTTTAAATTATAGGTGAATACGAGGGAAAAGTAACCCGGTCTGGTCCGTATGAAGAAGCTTTTTTTTACTGTTTCCCTACTCAGTTACAAAAAATACATCCGGCGGCTCTCGCGCGCTCTTTTTACGGAGAAAAAAATAAGGTGTTACAGCCCCCTCACCTTGAAATATTATTCAATATAAATGTGAACAATAAAAAGGGTTGCATAAATAAAATTTTTTAAAAATTTTAAAGAAAACATTCACAACAATATAATTTTTTGCATATTTAAATGAGATCCCAAATAATAAAATATGGATTTAAATCGGGGGAAAGGGGTTTAATTTTTTGTTATATTTTTTTTTAAATATTCCATCTGATGTTTTGACATTGAAAACCCCTGACTATATTGTCTAGACCAGGACAAAATTTGAAAAAATTTTCTACCCATTTTACATTTAGTGGGGGTTTAAAAATTGTCATCTTTTATAAAACTTGAAAAATTTTTTTAGTTGGCAGAAGCCTTTTTTGGCCTTTTTTTTAATCGAGTTAAATACTTCTTATGCCAACTTTTCCCTAAATTGTTGAACTATTTTTTTGAATTCTTTTGCCATCTAGTTAGATAGGAATTATTTGAGTCAATATTTGGGTTCAGAAATACTTGTCAAGGGCCCTTTCCCAATAATGAAATGACCAGGCTTTAAAAGGCTTAAAAGGTCATTTGGGTCATTAGATATAGACGTTAATGGTCTGGAATTAAGACAAGCCTCTTTTTGGGAGTTAGAAATGTTTCAAATTCTTCGTATGTTTTTTTTCGTTTCCCCAACAACGCTTTTTAAGTGATCTTAACTGACTTTTTTCCCTGCTTCCCAGAGACCCCAATGTGGGGAACCGGAACATTTTGATGCCATTTAATACCATTATCATTTAAAAAATTCACTAACATTTTGATTATAATTTTTGTTTGAAAGTTTTTCAAATTCCATGAGTTTGCGTTTTCCCCAAAACAAAGTTGGAATCGCAATCACTGTATATGTCCTGCATTTTCCTCTGCGGAAAATAAACCTCTTCAGACCCAAAATAAATGCATCTGCTGAAAGATCAGTCACCAGTTCTTGATGAATAGCTCTAGTAGTGAAATAAACAAACAGAATATGCATGTTTTTTAAAATTTTGGGAAATTTTTCTACCTTTAATGATTTTAATTTGAAAAGGACCAGAATAACCCTCCCCCACAGCGCAAAAAGGCGGGAGCAGGAGAAATGCGAGAAGATGTCAAATCTCTCATCATTTGATTAGTGATGGAAGATCTTATTTTTCAACATTTTATACATTTTCTGATTAAGTGTCTTTTGACATTTCTAGCACCTATTATCAATATTGTTTTTGGGAAATCAAGATTGCACTAGTTGTACCAGCATGCAAAAAAATTTCATGATAATGTCTAATAATGAGATCTGTTAGAATATCCCTTTTTGGCTTGGGGTGGAATGTTTGGGGCCCTATATATGTGGCCACCCTGAAATATTTGAATTATCAAAAATTTGGGGTTTTTAGAAATAAAATTTTTTCCCTTCTGCAAGAAAATTGAAAAATTTCTTTTTAAATCATTGATCTCATTAAAATACCAACGCCGATTTAATTAATATATACGTTGCATTAGTTAGTTCACGAGTTTTTAAAAAAACAATTATTTTGTCATTTTTAATAAATTATTAATAAATCTTAAGCAATAAAGCTATTACATGTTTAAGTTTGGAAAAGAAGAGAGTTTATAAAAAAAATTATATTAAAAACTCAAAGGGAAGTGATTTGGTACAATAGTTCATTGTAATGCACAATACCTTTCTTCTGGCACAGCATCATTCAATGAAGGAACAGAAAAGTCTGTCTGAAAAAAATGTTTCATGTAAAAAATTGGGCCCCACAACCATATTGGGAAATGAGTAAAAATTGAAAGATGATAACCCCGGGTTTTAGGATATGCGGATTCCCCACTGATTAATGCCATTGGGTAGCAGAAAACAAACGTCTGGGGGTTTTCCTTTCTCTTTTTTGGCTGAAGGTCTTCCATCGGCTGGGGTGGGATCAATCCAAAAACAAGTACGAAGTGGAATCTGTATAAAAAATTTGGGGTTTTTGATATAGATAATTCAGAGCTTTACAAAAAAGTCCATCAGTTTAACTAACAGAAAGGCTCCACACAATTCTAGTCTTGGGGTGAGACAGGAATTTCAGTGAAAAACTCTTGTCTAGGCTATTATTATTTGAACGTTGATTTTTTTTCCCGTATCTGATATAAAGGGGACACTAAATTGCAGCTGCAAACCTTTTCAGAAGCATCACTGAAGCCAAAAAGATAAAAAAGGTTGAAAAAGGGAAACGGCGAACAAGAATCATGGAAATTTTTTTTCTTTGACCAATTGCACATCCTTGGGGAAAATTGGTTTTCCCCTTCAAGTGTAATGTCTGGAGGAACCCTTTTTGTCTCATTGCAACTGTTGTTTCCCTAGTCTTTGCAGGATTATTTTATACTGGATTGTGATGGGTGGCAGCCATCTAAGTGGATCGAAAGTCCCGGGGAATTGTTTGAAAGTAATGTTCTTTTTTGGGTTTGGGGGGCCCTTTAAAAGATAAAGGAGGGGATTTTGAAAAAAAAATACATCTGAAGCTGGATGCCACAGGATATCTAAGGTTTTTTACTGTATCATCATTTGTCTATATTCAAAGAAGCATTAGATAAACGCATATCGAAACGGTTGTTTAAGGGTTTATTGCAATTAGAAGACCATTTTTTCAACGCAAGTCCGGAACTGGGCAACATGTGTCCAATTTGGGTTTTTTAGTTCCCAAAGGGGTCAGAGGTGGATTGGGTCCCGGGCATCAAATCATCAACGTAAAATCATTGAGAGCTGCTTTTAAAAAGCAAGAGGAGAATTTTTTGCTTCGTTTGATGCCAATTCTGTAAGCCCTTTTTTTTACAAAGGGACGGCGCTGATGCAATGCCCCTAAATATTCTTGTCAACCCCAAAAATCTTGAATTGTTTAAAAAGGGGAATTACGCCAAACGATTTCTCTGAAAATCCGAATCTTGTAGTGTTATTTGCCTATTTTTTCTATGTCTGCTGTTTTTAAAGGCTATTTTGTGCGTCCTGAAGCGAAGGGAAAAAGTTGTTAAGTAGGTTTTAACCGGACCAACCGATAATTTTTCGGTGGGGAAATCCCCCTTGAGGACTTTTCAAAAATCCGTCAAAAAATTTCACGACAAATATCCAAAACGGGGGTTTATCTCCATTTTTTTGGGTACTAGGGGGATGCGGGAGATAAAAAATGGAACGTCAATTTGCTTTCGGGGGTTAACTTTTCTGTGACCAACTTTCAAGTAGTCATTCATAATTTTTGATATTGATCGGAAGGGTTTGTTTTTTCTAAATTTACATTCAATTTGCTCTGAAAGATGCACGGCAATGTCTCTAGATGAACCAAGTTCATCACTGGGGGTCTCGGAAAGGAAAAAATTTACTGCGTATCTACCTGTTAGTCACAGTATGGTTCTTTTTAATTGAGTTTGAGTTTGGTATTTTTATGGCACAAGAGCCAGTTTTTGGGTATACAGGGTTTTTTTGAAATGATTCTCGCAAAAACAATTTCTTCATTCCTGAAAAAGGTTTTTTTTCACGGGTTCCCCCCTAATTTTAAAAAACTAAAAAGCTAAAACTGTACTGCATTGTAACGCATGATTTGAAATAATTCTTTGGCAAGAAAGTTTTGTTTTTCCGAGAACAACCCAGCCGAAAATGGATTCCATTGCAGTTAAAGATTGTCCCTGAACATTTAAATGTCTATTGAGCATGATTTCTCCAAATACGTCAGCACCTAACAAAATGTCTATTTGGCCTGGCTGGAGACAGTTGACATCCGCTAATTTTAAATGCTTAAACGTATTCAAAGCAGACGCATCGACTTGAAATTGAGGAACGTCACAGGTGATTTTGGGTAAAATTAATGCATCTCTAAAGTAATACTTGTGTTTTTGTAAGACAGTGATGTTATTTCTAACTGAACTAAGCCTGCAACCCTTCCCACCTTTCGCTAACTGAAGCCGTCTACATTTATGTTTACGCTAGTGCGTTTAAGTTATAATAAATTTACACAACTCTCTCTCTGACAAATGAGCCTTGATTGGCTGAATCGATGAGTATTCCGCATTCTTGAAAAGCGCCATTAATGTCTTTAACATTAACAATTGCAGTAGGCAATAAAAGAGCCTAAGAGGCTGTTACTGTTGCGTGATTGCTACTTATCGTGGAATCCTCCGTGTTTGCATCGGAAACCGTGTTGTCAATTGAAATTTTGTTGTTAGTTGAAATTTTGCTATTTGGATTTTTTGAACATAATAAAGAATTATGTAATTTAGAACAGAATTTACAAACACCTGCACGATATTTGGAAACGTGATGCATTTTATTTTCCTTGAGACAGTTAAAGCATTATTTATATTTTTTAATAACATCCCATTCTTTCTTTAATCGAAAGTTCTAAAAAACTATCGCACTTGAATAATCCAAAATGTGTATCGCTATTACAATGTACGCAAACATTCGAGACTTTGTGAAGAGTAGGAAATTTTTTTATTTGTGTTGGTTTTTTACTTCCCCCGCTTCGATAAGAACAGATGTTTTTTCTTTCTGGCACTTGGCTAAAGACGCAATAGCGGTCGCCCTGCTTAAAACGAACGATTTAAAATCAGAGAAAGAGGGTTTTTTTTGTTTGTCCGATATTCCAAACGCGTAATGTTTCGGAGTCGAGTTTCCCCTTGGCAAGAAAATTATGAGGGTGTCCCAATATTCCACGGGCTGCCTTAGGGTTTGCAGAGTGTTAATGCAATTTTGGGTAATATCAATTAGCTTTCGCAATCCTGAAACTGATTCTTGCTTTAAAACAGGCTGCGAAACTAATTTATTTAATGCTGCATTTATAATTTCTGCTTCATTCTCATAGCGTTCAGTTAATGCATTCCACGCCCTTTTATAGTTATCGTTTGTTATTTGAATGGATTGTAATAAAGTGGCTGCTTCACGCGCGTGCCCTTTACAGAAAGTTTTAGATACTGTAGTTTTTGACTATCATTATTCCCTACACTCGCTAGAAATAAATCGCGAAACGAGATCTAGTCCATATAGTTTGAAGTGAACACTGGCAATTCTATGCGAGGAAGTTTTAAATTGTTTACATTAGTGTTAACAATATTTTGGCATGCATTTGTATTATTATCATTAACAAGTTTTTTCATTTCCTCTTTTAAAATAATTTTTAGCGTATCTAATTTAGAAAATAAATCATGCATTTCCATTTCATAATGGTTAAAATCTTCATCTGCACAAGTGCTTAAACGATTATTGTTTGAATTATTTATTTCAATATCTATGTGGAATTAACATCTATTTCATAAACTTCAACAATGGGTACAGAATTTTCTTGATTTTGTAAATCATCTGCTTAAGAATGGAGTCCATGTTGGATTTGTTTGTGACCTTCCCAATATCGAAGCTCAAAGCTTGCAATGATTATTTAGTAAATTGTGTTGTGATTGATTATTTCTACAATTGTCACAGACCGAATAAATGTTCTGACTTAATGCTGCTGGTGCTCGACAATGAATGCGATGGAAAGTAATCGATCTGGTCCGTTTGAAGAAGCTTTATTTACTCTTTACTACTCAGTTACTCTTAAATACATCCGGCGGTTCTCACGCGCCCTCTTACGGTGAAAAATAAGGTGTTACACAACAGATAGTTAAAAAAAAAAAACCATGTCTGATTTTTACTGTAAAAAAACACCAGCTTTTTTGTTATTTTATATTTATTTGTTTATTTATACTTACTAAAATTAGCGAAAAGTTCCTAAAGGTAGTTTGACCCATTCAACATGTTACCAGACAACGCTACAGGCAGTTAGATACGCTGCTCCTTTCATAAAAATTCACAGGGCACAACATCAAACGTAATTCTGATTTAATTTACAAACCACGCTCTTACTAGCGTTTCTTAAGAAACAAGATTTATTTCCATTAAGTTAGAAAAAATTTAATTCAGGCTCTTTTTAATAAAAAGTTTGATATATATTTTAGTGGTATTTTGTTTCTCTTGTTCTATGTATTTTAAATATTTCAGATTATTTTTCAACAAAAGTATAGTGTAAAGAGAGTTCATTTTTAGAAATACAATTATGTTTCATTAAAACATTTTACGATTTAGGTTTTGTTGATAAGTGGTATTTTTTTTTAATGCATGGAAAAAGCCTTAAATTGAAAAGCGACTGTCGCGCCTCTTTGTAATCAATATCTAATAAAAAGTATGAATTACTTTGGTAATTCACTTTTCTTGCAGGTTGCTTTTTTCAATCCTTTCAACTGATGTATGACATAAATGTTTTTGTATAGTCATAATCCGCTTTTACCCAAAGCTATAAAATTGAGGTCTCATTTCATCGAGAAGAAAGCCTATATGCTATGGTACAAGGGGTTGAAACTTTGGGGTTTTTTAATTATTATTTACATTTATGAATTTTTGTTCAGATATTGGCCAAAATATTCAAAGTATGATAGAGATCTTTTAACGAGCAGTAATGAAATCCAACACAGTAATCATCGCTTATGTACCATAAAATCCGGCGTATAACGCGCACTTTTAACACACACAAAAAATGATCGAAACTTAAGGGTGCGCGTTATACGCCGGGTATAAAAACGATAGCTTTAAAAATAACATAAGAGATGAGCATAAAAAAATTATATGTAATGACTTCAAACAGCTCTGGATTAAACTATTTATGAAAATATGAAAATCAGCAAAAAATATTCCCGTACAATTTAACTGAAAAAAGGGCCCAAAACTAGACAGTATCTTCCGTGGTAATGTCTTTATACCGCTGGCATAAACATATGAATCAAACTGATACTATCCGGGATTCGATATGCCAAAGGGTCCACAGTTCACTAGAGAAAGTCCTCGCTTTTCTGTAACTCCACACAGAGTGTGTAAGTTCGCTGGCTCTATCTCCACTGTACTCTCACTAACTCGAAACTCTTTCCAAGTCCGCCTTCGTTTTCGTTAATTCGCAGACTCCCATGTATCGCTGATTTGGATGCCTCTTCCGGATTATCTCAAGTAAAAGTCCTGGTAAACTCTCTTCACTCTCCCTCTTAACCTCCAAGTTTCCCATGGTCCCTCACAAGTTATTCCTTTGATCTTTGTTTGTCGGCCCCTTAGAGCAAGGGGTCTGTCTGGGCGCATAGTGAGACCCTTCTCCTCCAGACGCGCTGTCGTCACAGATCCGTGAGAGACAGAAAGCTCATTGTACCGGCATCTTTCTTCATCACTCAAACTGCCCGTGGGAAAATGGTCAGAATTTTTCACCACCCATTTACGAAACTTTTTCTCAGCAATTAGGAAAACGAACGGATTTTTCTCACGTTTGTCGGCGTCCTTACTTAGTAATTATAGAAAAGAGACCGAGTACATCACAAAATGTATCGAAATACTGTTTAATTATAGGAAAATGACTTGCCTTATGAACTAAAAGAGTTGTAGTTCTAGAAGAAAACCTTTTCAAAAGTCTGGGATAGTACCTCAAATAAATGACTTCAAGATATAAGAGCAGCGTATACTAATATTTCAGATTTTTTCGTAAAAAAGGGGTGTGCATTATACGGCGAATATACCGAAGAATTCAAAAAAGCTTGAAAGTATAGGTGCGCATTACATGCCGGATTTTACGGCATGTGTCTTCAACCCCCGCCACGAATAGCGGTGGGGCATTTTAGTGCCCCTTCTTTTCAATCCGATTATCAACAAAAAAATTCCTTTTTTGATTTTTTCGTAAAACGCCAGTTTTTCTGTTCTTGATATTTATGACATTTCATTGTACTGTTTATATTAATTTGAAATAAAATGTTCCGAAAATGACGATTTTTCAAAAACTTCATTGTTTTTAAAAAAATTTTAATATAACTAATCCAACAATGCATAAAATCTCAAAAAATTTTGGAGTGAATATTAACTTTGCACTACTTAGCTGCTCGAAGGCTTTTAGCGACGAACTTCACAATTTTAAAATATGGGCAAGTAACAAAGACGCGACACCTGTAGAAATTTTCGGAAAAAAAAAATTTTATTTTTTGGAAAAATTTGGATTTATTTTAACAGGTTTGCAAAGTATTTTAATTCGCTTCAAACTTCTTTTATAAAAACTATATATTTTTAATACGCTTTAAAAAGTTTCACTTGTACGAAAACGGAATCTTTTGAACTGATTTTAACTATTTTAAAAAGGCACCGTTCACTGTACGTGTAGGAAAAAAGCGCCCCTTATAGCGTTCTTCATAGTATATAGTGTAATGTTAATACACTGCCGATGTGTGACGAGCACCACAATAAATTGATATAAAAACAGAAATATCTCTTTTTCCATGACTAGAGAACGAATGAAATTTATTGCAAAAAGGTACCAATCTTTCAATATTACAATACTGCGCCGCCAGAAACAAGTCAATATGGTATTCAGCAGTCATGTTTTATTCTAGTGTCATGTTTTACCACAGAAAAACATCTCAAATTAATGAAGCCACTTCTTTTAATATGGGTTTCAAAAACAATCTTGTAAATTTGGAAAAATACCTAAAAATCCTTTTCACATTTTTTATCAGTGTGTTTGATGCTCAGCGCCAACTACACTCTATTATTTCAACCCTAACAAACACTAAACTGCATAACTTTTCAATAAAATAAAATGAAACGTAATTTTTTTTCAAGGACAGGACATGAACAGTATATATATTATAAAAAACCACTTTGATGAAATTGTCGAATCGGCCGCTTTTCCGCCAAATTTTGAAAAATTGACAATTTGGCGTTTTTGCGTGTTGTGTTTCGGAGTTGCAACCCTACCACAAAACGCAACGCCGGAGCGCAAAATTCAAGACGGCTGAAGGGAAATCTTCAAAAATGTAATATTTTAAAGTTTTGAAACTGAAAATCGCTGCAAAAATTATGCATTTAAAAATGGAAATAATTTCACTTACCTTTAAAAAATGCAGCTTTTCCCGACATTTATGATGACGATGAGCTCCCTACTGAAATTAAAACTAGTGTCGACGATATTTCTGAGAGCACCTTCCAAAACATTTTATTTTTGAAATCCCAACAAAACGGTTCCCCATATCCATATTACTCAATTCAAACCAAGACCCTTTTTTGGGACATTCCTAAACAATCTTGAGTATCCTGTTTCCCACACACGACTGAATTCTGCAGTACCATTCAAAACAATCATTCACTTTCACCCGTTCTTCTCTCAATTCCATACTTTTTCCAATTGACACACATACGATGATCCATTCGAACCATCTTTCATGCACCATTCTAACACCGCTTTTTTTCCAAACACAAGCAACAGGGGAAAAAACTTTTCAGAATACTCATCATACTTTTGCATGCATTCATTCAAATTAATCCTAACAGCATCGCTGGACATCATGAAAATATTTTGAAATTTATGTGGAGAAAGAAATAAAAATATTACCTGTTAAAAATAATTCCCAAAACGAAGCCGAAAGAAGACAGCTGACCCAACCGGATCAAAAGAAATTAGTGTTTCCTCATTAGCGGCCGTTATAAAAAAGCTGCGCATATGCAGAAATTAAGAATCGTTAATTTTTAAAGTAATAAAAGCTTTTTGCCCATGCGCAAGAAAATATCATTGGTTAAAATTAAACTGTAAACGAATTACGTAAGCGCTAACTTGCCACGATATCTTTAAAAATTAAAGAAATCTACTGCGCTTGCGCCAAATTTCGCCACAAAACGACTACTCCATCACTAGAAAACAAATTCAGAAGGGTTACCAGATTTGGGGCGTTTATCGGTTTGGCGAGAAAAACACTTGGCGCGAGAAGCGCCCGATTCGACAAAACAACCGAATGGGTCAAAAATTATCTGCGTCTGAAATTTTATTTTCATCAACTTTTGGCATAAGGTTAAAAAGAGGGATTTATGTGTTATTCTAGCCTTGGGCATTTCTCTTCGGCACGGTGTATTGAAAAGAGTTTGTTTGTCGTTGACAGATACGCAATGATGTCATTATTCTGGGTTGCCTGTTTTAGCGTTATAGCATTTTTCGATACCCTAGTCATTTATTGAAATATAAATTTAACTTCATTTGGGGCATATTTCGGATTGTTTTCAGACAATTTTTTCTTCCATAGCTCGAGTGAGATAGTTTAATTATCTCGCGCATCTAATTTTTCTTTTAAGAATAATAATTGGGGTTCTTATTTTATTTTCATTCACCTAAAATCTAAATATTTTTCAGGGATTTAACTTTGCAGAGGAAACATATATATTTGAAGTAATTAAATGAGGAACTAAAATACATATAAAAAATTTATTTTATATCTATTAGTAATCTATTTACTGTTATTAATAATATTTTGAAGGTGAATGATACAATTCGATTTAAATCCTTATGTAAACTAGAGAAGTCAATTATAAATAAAGAAAATTTATGTATTTTTTATTATATATATTTATTGGGGTAATATTAATCTATATATTAAAGGTGAATGCATTCGTGTACTTTCCTAAAAATCTGGCGTACAACGCGCTCCTATACTTTCAAGCTGAATTTTTAAATTTAAGGTATATTCGCCGTATAACGTGCTCTTTTCTACGAAGGAACCTGCAATGCACATTATCAAAGATATTATGTTTTAAGACTTTTTATACCAAGCATTACCCCAGAATTTTGAAATAATGGTATATTTCTAGATAAACAACTCTATAGGTTCATAAGGTGTAGCATTGTTTTAAATAAACATAATTCCGATCTTTGTAGAAGTGCAAGTTTTTTTTATGCACATATCTTTTTAATTTTTGAAGCTATCCTTTTTATACCCGACGTATAACGAGCACGCAAAAATTTCGATCATCTTTTTTGTGTTAAAAGTGCGCGTTATACGTCGGATTTTACGGTATATTAGAATGAATTTGTACATGCAAGTAATAGTTTAAAATGGGAAAATATAATCTTAATTTCTGTTATACAATAAGGTGATTTGTTTTTCATGTGTTACACATATTTATTCACATTTGAATCTAATTCGTCTAATAATCATTTTTATTTTTAGAATTAAATTTAGTACAAAACGTATAGCTCTCTATTATAAACTAAACTATATAAATAAAGTCTCATTCTTAAATTTTTATAGAGAGTGACAACGACCAGATTGAATTAAGTATGCATTTATTTAGGGGAATTATCTACAAGGGAGGGCTAAAATTTAGTAAAAAGTTATCGGGTGGTTGGGTTCCACCAGGCGTCTCGTCACTGCCTTTGTCTCGTCCCGTCTGAGTCGTTTTTCTCTGTCTTCCCGCGCAATCGTCCATTGTCCGTCTGTCGTCTCTTATCCCCCGAACCGCCTTGTCCACTGGTGGCGCCTTCTTTGGCCTTACGTCATTAGAAATATAGGAAGATATGGATAACGACACATCCATTCCTACATCGGCCATCATGACCAAGCATGTCCTCGCATCTAAAAAAACAATGTATTTCAAAATGCGGGAAAAAAAATTGAAAAGCTAGAGGAAATAAACTTACAAATAAAACAATTATTAAAACAGTCAAATATGTATCAGAAAATCAAAACTAATAACAAAGCATAAAAATAAAATAAAAAAATAGGTATACAGATGGAAAGAAGACAAACAATACAAAGCAATCTTGAGTATGGTGATAATGTCAAAAAAAAAAAAAAAGATGTAAAAGTTTTCGTTTGTAATATAACATTCATATATGTGTCCATGGTTTCAAGTATTCGGCACAAGTACTTGTTTTGGTTGGGCCATCAAAATTTCCACATTTTTCGACGTTGTAGGTATCGTTAGACTTTACCTCAGTAATTTTATATGGACCGATAAATTTATTGCAGAGTTTTTGTCCAGGTCCGTGTTGCGTTCTTTTAATAGCAACTAAGTCCTTAACATTATATAAACAAGGAGATTTTCGTCGAAGATTATAAGACTTTTTGTTTTCATTTTGCACTTTAATTATTTGCGATTTTGCCGCTTTACGCGTAGGAGTTCTCTGTTTTTATTAAATTCGAGTTGTAGCTTTTCTTCGATTAATTGTTGAATGCGCAAATCAGTCTTGTTATTGATTTGTGTTCCAAAGAGTAATTCAAAAGGAGTGGTGTTAATGCTTCGTTGGAATGTTGAGTTTAAGACTTCTTGTAGTGAAGGAACATGCTTGAACCATTTCGTGGGATCGTCTTCTGACATCTTAGATAAAACAGAAATAATTGTTCGATTAATGCGTTCTACTTGACCACACACACATTTACACGTGGCAAACCTGTAGTAATATGATGAAGTGAAATATTTTGTTCGGAACAATAAGCATGGAATTCGTCGGAAGTGAATGTAGTTCCACGATCAGTGATAAGAAAACGAGGATTTCCAAATGTAGTTTTTGATGTCTAATTTTTATTACCTAAGTAGATGTAGTTTTAGTGGGTATATATATATAAAACCCAAAAAAATTTTTGGTGAAAGAGTCAATGACAGCTAAAATGAATTTGTAGTTTTATGCGATGTTGCTAAAGGACCAAGATGATCAATATGGTATGTATTTAGAGGTATGTCATCTTGACAAGAGGATGGAGAAATCCTCTTGTTTACCAGATTTTTCATTTTTCAAATACATGTTACACAATTAGAAATATATTTTTCAATTTTGGATTGAAGTTGTGGTATAAAATAATTATTTTTATATGTTCTAGAGTTCTTTAACTGAAAAGTGTCCTTTGTCGTTTGACGTCTCTCCGGTTTTCCC
>BMAV01022378.1:0-53178 GCA_019973955.1 Trichonephila inaurata madagascariensis
TTTTAAATGTTTATAAAATATGGTTTTTTATATATGAAGAGCCAACAGCAATGTTATATAAATTTTTAAAAGGAGAGACTACATTCTCATTTAAAATTAAAACAATACAGAATGTTGCATGTATACCTTTTGTCTCATTTACGTGTCGATTAAAAATTTTTATTCCTTTTCGCATATGTGATAAAAGTAGGACTTTTCTTTCTACCACTGATGTCTTTATGCATTGTGCTAACATAAGATGAATACATTTACTATGCAAATTGCTTTAAATTGAAGGAATAAAAACAGTGACCGGTACCATTTGTTAATTATTTTAAACTAACTGGTAGCGGTTAACTTGTTATTATAGTTAGCCTTTAAATTTATTTATTTTATTATTATCTCTTTTTATACTCCATTGTGCTGTTATGAAGTACTATTATACAGGTTTGTACGAAATTCTTCGAAATGAGTAACAATATCAAGCAGTCTCATTGTTAAGCATGGAAGTACTAGGTCGGTGACAAAAATAATGGCAGATATCACTGTTTTTCTTATAAAGATGGCATTTCTTTTCTAAGCAAGTGAATCAATTTACTTTAAATTTAACAAAGCAAATAAATAAATAAATAAAAAAAAAACCCGTTAAAAATTTTTTTTTTTAATAAAAAAATTATAAAAATGGTTATAAAAGCTTTCTTGTATTGGGAAGACTATTTTCAAACAAATTTACTTTCACATAGAATACTTTTTAAAGTTTTTAAAAGGGAAATTTACTATTTTTGGGAACCTAGTTTTTTTAAAAAAGCTTTAAAATGGAATGAATATTTAGTGTCAATTGAATTAGAATAGATATATAGAACATATATTTTATATTACACATGTATAATATTTTGTAAGAATATTATTTTAAAAGAAATATAATATTTAAGTGCAATTATTTTTAGCAAAAAATGATGAAAGAATGATTTGTTTCAAAACATTTTCCTTTCATAAGAAATGCTTCTGTAATATTATTTTAGCTATTCCTTATAGAACTAGGGGTTTTTTTTAAAAAAATTCACATTATTTTCGAAGTTACGATCAATTGAAATAATAATGGGGTTTTTTTGTTGAAATTTTCTACTCTGATAAATTAAAATATGAATAAATCCACTTCTAAATTATGTATTTCAAAAATCCTTTCTTGTTCAGCCTATGTACAGAGTCTTGGCTATTTCTAGGCAAAATATCATTAATATAGAAGCATTTCTTCTTTAGAGGAGGTTTTGAAAATATGTCTTTTTTTGCCGACAAAACTGCATTTAAATAACTTTGTCTCGCGATAGTATTCTTAAAACTATTTTATATGTACTATATTCGAATTCAAATGCTATTAAATATCAAAAACATTATTCATTTATATGCTTTTTCAAAATCACGGTTCCGAAAGTTGTCAGTTACCTTAAGATCACAAATTAACATTCTTTTGTAAGAATACAATGTGAAAATTTTTTAAAAATTATTTTCAAACTCATATATTCCTCTTCCCCTAATTAGTTCAGAATAAAATAAAATTCAAGCAAATTTTTTAAAAAAACTCTGAACAATTCAAATTATACTTTTTTTTTAAAGTAAGCATTTCCAAAATTATTTTTCCAACTCTCTTTTAAAAATATTAAACAATACGCTTTTCATTCAGCTCTACAATTCGAATGCTATTATGTACACCATACAACTCACGACAGTGGCCGAAATTCCATTTTCTGAATTAATGCGTTTAACGTGAATGTCAAAAAGTATCTATTGTAATGGAAATTTAAGCTTGAATCATTGTATGAACGAAAACGATACGCACATCTCCATTAAAATTAATGCAAGTTTTATTTTTCAACTGCTTTTTGACATTGAAGCTGATCTTCGTTTTAAAGAATGTGGCATTACAATTACAATGTCTGGCAATTTTTTTCCTTCTTTATATTTTCGAAACACGTGAGCTCAAATTCAGTTTCGCCCTTTTCATAAAAATGAAGTCACGAATATTTATGTAGGTCTACCTTCAATAATTTAAATTCTTTGTATTCGAATTTTCGCTTAAAATTATTTAAAGATGAAGTCTGTATGAGCTTTACATTTTTAAAATGTTTTAAAATAAACTTATCTATTTTTTTTATCTTATGAGAACAAACGATAATGAAATGCGCATTTAAGAAAGATTTACTATTTTTAATCTTCATCGTTTCAATGGCCGCCATTTGATTCTTTTATTTTTGGTTAAGTATTAACCCGTCACCAATTCTTTATTGTATTTTTAATTTTTTTCTTCGTGTTGAAAAGAATCATGTTCTGAATGTAATGTCCTAATAAGTCTGTAATATGTTTTTACATCTAAAAATATATATTTTATTTTTGAGAAGTAAATATTATAAAATTTGAAATCACAAAAAAATCGTTTGTAGAATAATTTGATAAGAATTAAGAATGGCCATCTTTTTTAGAAAAGAGTTAAGTATATTTCATGATACAATTTTGTATATTAGATCCAATTTTTTCCCTTCAATTTCTAAAAATATTATTTTTTCTCACACTTATTTGATTTTAATAATATGTAAAGTAGCTCAATAATTTCGAGATAAATATGACAAAAAAAACGGTACTTTTGTGTTGTATTGTCCATTAAATTCGTCAAATGAAAAGACATCGCCAAATGCAGCCACCAGTGGAAAACTGCTTCCACGCATTTCCTAACACAATAATTTTTTTCGTACATACAATGACAGCATCTGGCGATATCTTTTGATTTGCGAAATTGATCAACGTAAGAGTACCCCCAAATACGTTATTTAATTTTAAAATATTCTTATTTTTCCTTCGGTTAAAATTAGCTGTAAAACAAATTTGGGTGCTTACGTATTATCACAACCTATCGACGACATTATATGAAACGTAGCACATGGTTGCCTATTCAGCGTGTACGACACATGGGAAATAGGGTTAGCCAACTTGGTAAGTTATTAATAGAACTGGCGAGAGAGAGAGAGATTGTTGCGATAATACGTAAGTACCCAAATTTTTCTTAATCATAAAAATAGAACGTATCAAACTGTTTTTTAAAAATATTTTAATCAATAATGGGTTTGATAAAAATTATTAACAATTTAAAGAAAAATATTCATAATATATATATAGATTTAATTGCAAGTTGAAAGAAAACACAAATAGAGTTTAGACAATTAAACACTTTAATTAAAAATTTCAAAATTTTTTAATTACTAAAAACAGCATTAAAAAACTATTTTTTTTCACACTTAACGAGTAAAAATTTGAATACTTTCGCATTAACGTCACTGCAGCCAAATTTATGCCATGCGAATCGCGCCAAGATATCATAACAGGGAAAGAAAACAACAAAAAAAGATTTTTACGTGTTTTATATTCGAAAAAAAGGAGGAAAGTGACGTGATTCGCGTAATGCAAATTTGACTGCGGTGACGTTAATACGTTACTACCAAAATCGGTACAATATATTTTGAAATTCATTTTCAAAATCATTCTTCATTGTTTACAGATAACTATTATTCAATTATATTAGACGTAAAGATGTGGCAAATTAACCGATAAGCCTTGTATTAATTTATTTAATAGAAATACTAAGCATCTCAAAGAAAAAAAAGGTAAATCCGTTAAATACACAGGTAAAATTATTGCTACATTGAAAGCTAATTAATACTTTGAACAATAGAACAAAACGCTATTTACAAACAAATCAACAAAATGACATCCGTTAACTAATTTTGAATAACAATATGTTGAGCAATTGATTCTTCATTAAGTGTTTAGATTTGAAAATTTAAAAAAAAATCAAAAGAATCACGCAAATGTTTTTGATTGTGTATGAGAGCTAACCGAAAAACAAATACAAATCTACGCTCAATAATTGTTTATTTAACGTGTGATAAATACCATAGACACGAGATTTCTTATTAATTACTAGATTGCGTGTTTGCATTTATTTGTACGTGCGTATAGGGAAAGATTATATTTATCTTGATGCCATTACGTAATGCATTTAAAAAACTTTTATAAAATATAAAATGCTTTTTACAAAGAAATTTCTATATAAAATTTCGCATATTTCTTTAAAATTCCTTTTGCATGCAGTAGAATCTACAAGAATTGTTTCTTTCCCAAATTTTGTCTGCTTGTATAAGTTTATTAATTTTGTTTTAACTAAGCGCAAAATTATTTTTTTATGCCCATACAAATTCAAAAATTATTTTAAACAGTACTCTTTTCCTTAAACTGGTACACTATTGCAATTCGTAAATTGAGAAAAATACACGGTAAAATGTCTGAATATTACACGCAAAGAACTTCTAAAAGATATATTCGTAGTTTAAAAAAAGTTCTTGAGATAAATAACTATTCTAAATAAAGCTCGCATTTCTAAAAAAAAAATTCTTGTTGTTATTGCCAATCCTCCAGGGTCTGACAAGATCCATTAAATCGTGGACTCCCAAAAAGTCGAGCACAAGAAGGGAATCTGTGTAGATATCTTTACTTATGAGATCCACATGAAACGCATTATGTGCTCAGGAGAAGCATGGTAATCTTTACACCTTGCTCAAATGGAGATCTTTTTATATTCGCTCACAGAATGAGAAGCACTTCATGTGACCACTGGCAACACGTGAGGGTATAGTCTGGGAGCATATGTCTTACTTGAGGGATAGGGAAAGACCGAGTCTATTACCCGCAAACCAATGATGAGTGACAGGCACCCTTCACCAAATTTTGAGAGTTTTTCAACGAGTACAATTCCAGAAACGAGAAAATTCTTTATGTCTGCAATGGACTACAGTAACTTGATGGGCAAGACACCAGTTTCAGAATCTTGATTCTAATAATTGTATGAGAAATTGGACCTTTGTTGCCCAATGTTAAGTTCTTGAATTTTGTTGTAGAAATTGCACGAATCAAATTTTCGGTTTGTGTCCAATTTTCCAGTTGAAGGGAACAACGGTTAAAATTGAATTAAATCTCAGAATCTTTATGTGGCGTATGGAGTCAAGTAACAAATCAGATGTCACGGTATTCATTTGGTTATAGTATAAAATTACTTTGTCTTTTATATCTTTTACAGCCCTTACATGTACTATCTAAAAATTAAATCGTACCAAACGTTTGAAAATACGAACGTTGCAGTACTTTGAACTTAATTGGTTGGACTCAAACTTTTTATGATGCGTGTTGGGAAATACCGGCCTAGGTGTTGATTTTATTGCTTGACCTTGGATTAAAAATTATGAGGTATATCATGATACCCTTAAGTACCTTTAAGGTTTCGAAAGTAAATAAAGCTCTGTTGACGTATTAATATTCCAGAAGCACTAATAATATTTCATAAATTTAATAGCTAATCAAGAGAAAATTTGCATCACTACTAAAATCCAGCTCAGAAACCAGATCTACAAAAAAGGAAAAGTGAAATCCTTGTTTCAACAGCACTAAAAAAACAATGATCTAAAAATAATATTTACTCTCAGTTTCAAAATGCCGGGGGCACCACCTCATTGTGTCAGAGCCGGTAATAATGCTTATGTCACGAAGCTCGGCATTGTGGAGGTTATTGCCTGGATGCTCTGAGACAAGGCACCACACCTATCAATTGAAGGAGGAATCCCCCTCTTAATTCGCATCGAAACTACAAGATCTTTTGTTTGTGGACTGGTCTCAGAGGAAGGAGGAATTCAATTTCGAATTGAAACTTCTAACAGATGTGGTTTGGTTGAGTAGATGACACGGAAAAAAAAAGATTTGTTGAAGTTAGAGGAAAAGTCTCTCTCTTGCCTTGAAAGGTCAGGTCGTAACTTTTATTGTAAATATTTGCTGAATTCCTGGTGATGAAATTCTTCTGTATTGAGTTTTGTAAAAATAGGGCAATATATTTTTTTTGTTAAAATATTTGGATTGTTTGGGGTGAGATGAGTAAAATTGAATAATAACTTTTTTCTTTAAACTCTAGATTAGGGGTGAGGGAGTTTTTTATGCGATGGAAAGTCACAATCAAGATATTTACCGTAAAATCCAGCGTATAACGCGCACCCACATTCTTACGAAGGTACCTGAAATGTACTATGCAATATTCTTATGTTTTGAAGTCATTTATTCGAGGTATTATGCGAAGCTTTAGGGGAAAAACCAGTACACTTCTAAAACTACAACCCTTTAAGCTCACAAGGAATGTCATTTCTTTTAAATAAACAGTATTTCGATATATGTAAAAAAAAAAAAAATTTTTTTATGTCCAAGTCTTTTTATTTTTAAAGCTCTAATTTTTATACCCGGCTTATAACGCGCTTCTTTAAATTTCGATCCTATTTTTTGCGTTAAAAGTGTGCGTTGTACTCCGTATTTTACGGTAAATGCCTTATTCCAGTGTTTCTCAAACTGTGGGTCGTACCCCCTAGGGGGGCGTGATAACCCTTCAAGGGGGGCGCGAGTAAATCGAAAAGTCGAAAGCAAATGATTATTTAAAAAATTATTAATTTACTGAATTGAAGCAAAACAAAATACATTCTTACTAAGAAAAATTAAATACACATTTACACTGATATAATATACTAATAAATGCATCAGTACTGCACAATGTGTTTCATAATTAATTTAACAGTACTAATTAAGAACATGTTTAATAATTACCAGTAATCCTATGGGCATGCCATAAAATTGTATACAAAATTTAATACTTATCTTGATAATTTGTACGTTTTATAATTAAAGTCGTATTGTAGTCGTATACGTCAAAGTATATTATTATTAAATTCAATACATTGTTATTGAATGGAGGGGGGCGATGAAAATTATGATTGAAAATTGGGTCGCAAGTATAGAAAGTTTGAGAAGCACTGCCTTATGCTTCTTAATATGAATTATATTTTTATAAAGTTCTGGCTGCTACGTGTTATAACGATTAATTATTTTCTCAAGACACCCGTTGAAAATGAATAGGATGATTGATTGTGATGTATTCCTTTTTAATGAACTATTGTTGGAAGTATGGAATTTCATAATTGTAGTTATTTAAAACTGTTCTTTTCTTTTTAATTTTTTTTAGCTAACTCATACATCAAGAAAGAGGGATAATGTTTTAGCTACCAACAAATTGGTCATCTCATCAGATAATCGGTTTCATTTTTGTTTAAGTTAAAATTCTCATACGTTTTCATCAACCATGAGATTAATTTTAAAAGTGTATTATACCAACGACAAATTTCTTTTTAATGTTTTATTCGATTAAAACTTTTTTCAATAACATTCTCCTTTAGGGGATAAATATGTTCCTTACCAAACTTTGCAAATAAGAATTAAATATATTATGACTCGAAGTTGCAAGGCGGGGAGCATTTCAGTTGCTGACCTTTTCACCTGATCATGTTAATTTTGTTTCTTAATATTGTTCTAAAAACTAAGGATGAATATTAAAAATGCTCGTAATTTTACTTATAACTTTGTTGGCTTATGAAGTCTTAAGGTAAATTGATATACTAATAGGTGTAATGAAATAAATTCCTATTACATTAAAAAAATAATTTCAATAAAACTAAGCTTATAATTTATTGAAGATTAAATTATCTTTCTTTAATATATAAAAAAAAATTATAGAAAATGTTAAACTACAATGAAATACCAAATAATATTACATGATTTTATATTAAATAAAGTCTACAATTACTCCTACTGTGAAATATTATTAATAAAATATAGATATAGAAATAAAGATGAAAAATTTCGGTACAAAAAATGCTGTTATTTTAATGATACATAAAAAAAGTTCATTTATATAAAAAAAAAAAATACGGATAAATCTAGATCTTGGTAACGAAAACCATTATTATTTCTTGATGCAAATCTCTTTGATAGCATTCACAAAGGAATTGTTTGCTATTGTCAACACCAGAAATTCAGCTTTTCAATTTTTTTTAGATTGTCCATTTAAATAAATCTTTGGATCAAGATATATTTGTTGAAATATCATAAATATTTCTATATTTAACTTTAATCAAACTTGTAATGCAGGTTTTCGGAGTTCCTTGCGTATCCTCTTCAAGTTGCTTGCGTATTTTCAGAGGTATTCTTATCACATTTCCAAAACAGCAATGTATTATGAGTTGAAAATTCAACATTTCTTCTTCAATTAATCGTATTAATTACTGACAGTAGTTCAGAAAAGTTAATACGCGTTTTTATTACTAACTACAAAAGCATAAATATAATTAGGAACATATAGTTATAGTATATATATCTATGTGTGTAATGGATTCTAATACTTTAATTGTTTTCAGTAATTGTCCAATCTCATTTCACTGAAACTTTCAAAATGATTAAATTCTTAAAATATGGTAATTTTAGGACTAAAGATATTTAAGACTTTGAAAAATGTTGAAACATTTTAAAGATTCATACAAAAAATATTGAAATTACTAAAAAGGTTCTCCAAGGTTTTATTAAATATTCCAATAATCATTTTTTACTGTATTAGTATTTTGTAATAAAACAGAAATATTTGTAATTTGTGTTTATTTCTTTGGATAGTTTTTAGTAGTTTTTTGTATTCAGTAAATAAGAGGCTTTTATTAAAATTGTTCCTTTCATTATAAATGAATATAATTTACTTCTCATATTTACTTTTGCTTAAGGTAATTTCTTAACTCTTATTTTAGGTATTGTATGATTTCTTGCCAGTTCTCCTAAATGTAGTTTCGTAGACGGAATATAGTGAAATTGAAGTCAGCATGCCTTCAAACGACAGATATAGCAATGGTTCCCATAGTAACCAGCCAACTATTACACGAACTGTTACGAAGAGTGTTGTGCCTGTGGGATCTACAGATCTTGTGGTAAGTTTTTAAAAATGTTTGTTATTCAATTACTCTACTATTAACTCACACTCTGTATATATTTATTTATTTATCTTGGTGGAATTTTCAATCTTTAATAAAATACATTTTAAAGCGCTCCATTGAGCTGAAATTTTATATACGTGATTATTTTGGATGACAATACATTAATATTTTAATGGTAATTAATAAAAATTAATTCATTTAAACTAATTATTTAAAGAATTACAAATACAGCCACGTTGGCATCATTTTTGGCGACTTGTGCCAAAACTTGATAAGGTTTTCTTTCTCACGTTTTAAAACAATCAGTTGAACTGAAATTTTATGTACATGATTGTTTTGGATAACAATACGATACTTTAATTATAATTAATAAAAATTAATTACCACTTAATGTTGTGATTCTGTCCTATGTATATACATATTTATATTAATTGTAACTATTTAATAAAAAAGTAGCTAAAATAAAATTTTTCTTTGTGGATCTAAGTAGGAATTGACTTAATTTTTTTTTTATATTACTTGTTTTGTTACAACACAGAAACGGCGTAAGGAAAGTGATGACTTAGATTTCCTATATCCTTGATAAATAAAATGTGTAATTTTCAAATTATTTTGCGAAATTTTTTAATGTTTCGTAGATGCAGATGTTTGTATATGTTGAATAATTAATTTTGATCTGTTTCAATCTTATATATAAATATCAATTTACCTTGATTTTCTGAAATTGGTATATTCATAATTTCAGAACTTCCTTGTTCTTATTTCCAGCTAATTAAAGTTACCAGTAAATTTATTTATATCTTTAAAAATTATACTTTTTATTAAAAATTATTTTGAATTTTTCGTTGTAGAATCAACCAGCTACCTTTAATTGTTTTTAAAGCTGTGCTCGCCTTATGTCAAAAAACGGTACATACGTATTTTACTGTCAACTAATTTTGTTAAATTTAAAGACGTCACCAAATGTCGCGATATACAACCAATAGTAGAAACCATTCCCGCTCATGTTCAAACACAATAATAACAGCTTTGACAGGATCTGGAGACATTTTTTAAAGTGGTAGGGAAAAATTTTCGTTACGCGCTACCAGTTACGGTTACGCGATGAACGTAAGGTAGAAGTTCCGAATTTCCCCACGTTTTTAAATACAGTTTGAAATAATAATAATAATAATAAATTTGTTAATTATATGTAATATTACTTTAAAATAAAACCTAATTATACAATTCAATACATATAAGCGGCAACAACTTCAATTCTTCTAACATCGTAGATAGTTACATTTGACGATCTATCTAAAGTATCTCAAAGTATGCTGCATATAATTTATAATCGATGGTTTCACAGGTTAGTTCATATGGTGAATATATTCTCTCTCTTTTCCTTTAAAAATAATCAAATCTCAAGTTTAGGTAGTCCATTAAAATGGTCAAAACCGAAAGCATATCGAAGAAGTGATGTATTTCTCAGTGTGTGGTTGTACTGTCAGAAAACCCATATGAAAAATCTTGTGATGGAGTACGATATCAGAAGATAATAACAACGTAATTAAATCGCCAACCATTCGAAAACTCTACTAGTACGCAGAGGCATATTTTCTTTACATTTAAAATGATTGACATTATAATGAGCTATTATAAAATGTTATATGTTTGTTTATATCAAGTTATCATCCTTCCATCTCTTAGCATATATTTTACGCGCTGCAGACTTTAAAAGAAATTGAAAAGTGCAAAATACTTTAAGCTTCAAGATTCTTTCTTCAATGCAGCTGCATTAAGCCTAATTGGAGGCTTCATAAGTTAAGCCTAACAGATTCTTCGGACAATTTTCGCTAAGAACACCAAATACAATCTCGCCAAAATTAACTCATCATCAGTATCAGTTGTTAAAAAGATATCATTATAGTCTTCCGTGTGGTGACCGGAGTAGAATAGTCCCAAAGTAAGCTCATGCGTGCCGTAAAGACGGCTAAAATGAGCAGAAGTCCAACCTCTCAGGGCTCTGGCAACCCTCAATTATGACAAGTGCATCTCCCCGCACTTTGTCATACACGACAACAACAATACATATAAGCCAAAGAAGTTAACTTCTACCGTGTGTTCACACTGATACACACACATCTTTTTAAATGGGTACTTACGTATTATGGCAACCTTTATGCAACAAAAAATTAAATGAAGCACCTGGTTGCAAATTCAGCGCATACGACTCATAGGAAATCAGAGTTACCAATTTTGCGAGTAATTAATAGAGTTTGTGATCGTCGCGATAATACGTAAGTGCCAAATATTACAAATATTCTATAAATGCGCAAGTTTTTCTTTGAATTAGTAAAATGAAAAATTAAATTAAGATTAAAATGTAGAAGATGAAATATGGAACTTATTTTACATTAGAAAAAAGTATTTATATTCATTCGTAAATAAGAGTTATAATAATACATGAGGCAAGAGGAGTCAGAATATATGTTAACCCTAAACTAAAAAAACTAAACTGAGTGGCGCAACAGCCCATGAGAGCCAAGGCCTACTGTGCCCACCTCAGCTTTCGTGACCTTGGGCTCTGAGGTATATGTTAACCCTGGAACATTTTTTTAAAAAAAAGTATTTTAAGTCTAGGTATATATGAATCAACATTACGCTAAAAAAAAGTTAGGTTTGTAAAAGAAAAAAAAGTTTTTTCAGTTAGGTTTGTAAAAGGAAAATTAATATAAAAAACCTGTAAAGATTAAAAAACAAAAAGTAAGTTCGTTAAAAAAACAAACAGAGATTTTGTGATTTGTTTATTATAAGTAAAAAACTCAAGATAATTTAAGATTTAGAATGCGTGAAGAACTTTAAAAGAGTTTATCAAATATGTTTTTAAAATTTTCGCTACATTCTTATTTCTGTACATCTGATCGTAGAATAGAAAGCTAGATGTGAATGTTTAGATTTTTCTATTTAGTTCCATGTAACAATTCACAAGTCAAAACAACCCACATTTTGACTATTTAAATAACTTCCTGTTTACCGGGTCAATATTGTTTTTATTCAATCACTAAATTTTAACTTACTCGGTTGTTTCATTCAATGCCATACGCCTAACAGAATCAGTTAACGCTATTACTGCTAAAGGGTTCTCTTAAGCGTAAAGCTGAGATTCAATTGTTATAGAGAATACAAAAAGTTTAACAATATAACACATTTTTACTTTGTTTTGGCAGTTCTCAAACCAACAGTTACATGTTGCCTCTATTGTGCTGTCAACAAACTAAAACTTCACGATTTAGTTAGTAGTGATAATTAGTATAATTAACATTTTAACCTATTTTTTCGAGGTGAAAGGTACTACACAATATAACACCATATAAATTCTTTTAGTAGAGAAATAGTTTTGATTGTATAGAGAATAATTTTGAACTATGTATCTCTACAATCGAAAAGACTATCATAATAATGGAACTATTACAAATAGACTTGAATGTTGACATGCTAAACGAAATCACATGATTTAAATGTGATGAATTAAATCTAATTAAAGACTGACTTGTTGATTAATTCTAAACTTCATTTTCAATGTGTAAGAAAATCTAAAAAAAAATTTGAATTTTACTATTGACTGCTGACATCATACTTTTGTTTAAGCTTTATATATAAATATATGATTTTTTAGCATCAGAGAATATCTTATCTTATGTATATTGGATATAAAAGCTTAAAAAATTATTTCTCCATATTATCAGATACCGTATATTTCTGAATATAACCCGGTACTTACGTACTATCGCAATAATGCCAACGTTTAAGATATCTCGCCAAGTTGGCAACCCCATTTCGCATGTGTCAAACGCGCTGAGTTAGCAATACCGACAATAGGTTGCGATAATACGTAAGTACCTTTAAGTCAATCCGCGTATAAGCCGAGAGTGAGTCTTTTCTTCAAAAATTCACCCAAAATTTGAAATCGTATTCAAATCAAATTAAAAAAAATTCCGAGCCATGAGAGTGAAAATAATGGGTGGAATATTTTCCAATCAAATTACTATAAAATAAAACGCATACGATGATAGTTTTATTTCGGGTAACTTTATCTGAAGCTAATGCATTTCCCCACTTCGTTTGTTTTCTTGTACAATATCTGTGTTTATTGTATTTTCTACGCTATTTCCTGTTTGTTTGCAAAATGAGCAGGAAGAGAATTTCGTATACGGAATATGATCGTCGACCTATGTATCATATTAAAAGGAAACAATGACTGCATAACACTGATTTTGAAGAATTTATGTGACAATTTTTCTTTTTTTAGAATAAAAAATCTAATAAAAAAAATCCAAAAGCTAAAAAAAATGTTGTTCCTTAACTAAGTTTTGCCTTAGAGTAGTGGATCTGTGTATAAGCTCAGTACTGCAACTTAAGTTCAAAAAAATGCTTGGCTTTTACACGGAAATATACAGTTCTCTGAAAGTGAAAAATCAAAAACAATAGAAGTCAAGCATTTGAAATAACAAATTCGAGTTTATGAATTACGAGAAAATAATTTATTTTATCCTAACCTTTGTTTTTATTAAATACACACACATATATTGATGACAAAATGTCCTGAACACATTGATTTTTAAATTTGACTCAGTGTATCTCTTTGTATCGCATATCTTAACTATTGTTATTAATTCTAATGGATTTTTCCATGCTGATTTCGAATCTGCTTATAGATTTTATTTAAAAAAAAGTTTTATTGATATTTTGGAAAAATCAATAATAAAACAGGCACAAGGTTATTGTAGTGTAAAAAGTTTTTTTCTTCTAGTAATGAAATATTCCAATTAGAGAGCATTAGTAAGGGTTGAAAACAGAATGTATAGCATGCTTTATTGCATTTCATGTAGTTTTGTGTTGCAATTTGAAGTGCGTGGATGGATAATGTTGAAATTATGGCTAAAATTTCGTTTCTGCCTTCTAATGAAAAGTACAAAGTACTACTTTTGAAAGAAAAATAACATTCTATGCACTAAAGGGTGGTGATATACTAAGTGGTTCTTCTACAGTCGTTAGAAAGTTGAAAAGATTTTTCCCGAACAAATTCGATTTAGAACAAGAAGCGATCTGGACAATCGAGTAAAAACAACTTTAAGTGAATACAGGGTATTGTACAGGATTTTAAACTTCCGAATAGAAAGTTTAATTCACCGCAAAATTTGAAATAATGGAATTTGACATCAAATGTAAATGTGTGCCTAGGAACTGTGAGAGGAAGACTGCTGAAAATTGGATTGCAAGGCTTCAAACTCGCTTAAAAGCATTACTTACTGATTTAGTGCTGGCAAGGGATAATTCACTACGGATTGTTAAAGACTTAAAAAAGTTAACATTTGAGGATGAAAGTAAGTTTTGTGTTTTATGTAACAAAAATATTGCCTATGCAAGACAAAACTCTCTTAAAGAATTCAGCCATGAAGAATTCAGTGTCTGAAGCCGACAATAAAGTATCTCATGAAAGTGATAATGTGAAGCTGCATGTCTTCTCGTGTAATTGTTAGACTTCACATTGCAAGAAGAGGGAAAACCAGGAATGCTTCAAAATAATACAAAATAAATTACTACGAGTCTTCGTATTTTAATAAGATAGGGAATCTATGGCATAACATTGGTTATGATATTTGGAAGAAAAAAAACTTCGAACAAGTGAAAGTTAATTAAAGTTTTAATGTTTTCTTTCAACCATGCACTCATGAAAGAACTGCTCGTGAAATTGTTGCATTCCATGCCCAAAAGATGTAGAGCCGTTATTAAAACAAACGACTGGTCCATAAAATATTGATGTTCAAACATGCAACAATCATGTAGTTTTCAAAAGCCATGTTAAATGGACAGTGTTTGTAAAGTTTTGTGTTATTCTGCTACGTATATTATGTTTTTCTATATATTGTGTTATTTTGTACATATTATATACATTTTTTTGTGTTCTGGCAGCTGTACTGCAAAATTACTTGCAAGGTACTTGTAAAACTAGTAACAAATTTGAAATCAGCATTAAAAAATACGTCAGAATCAATAAAAGTAATTAAGATAGAACGATAATTTCATTTCGAAAAATTGAATCAAACTCAAGGATAAGACAAAAAAAACCGAGTGTGTTCAGGACTTTTTGCCACCGCTATACTTCTGTGAACAAATAAAATAGATTCAGAGGTTTTATTAAAAAATAAAATAAAAAAGGCATTGATAAGCACTACACGAGGTGAAATCTCGTCGAGTGTTTAATGAGAAAGACAACACACAGCAACTGTTTTGATATTTCTAAAAAGATAGTACCTCCAGAAAATTTAATTATTTACAACAGAATGTTTCTCATTTTGTTTGACAAATCTAGCTAAATGTTTTCATAATTATCTGAGAATAATTTCTAAAAATTTCTTTCAAAATAAATGAAACTAACGTGTACCTGTTTCGTTTGTGGCATAGAAATAAAAAATGGTTACAAAGAAAATGGTTTAACACGAACCTGAGGGGACTGAAATTTTTTTTAGTGTTAAAAGAATTTCGTGTTAAAGGATATTGCAAGAAAGGCAACAACAAATTTTTAATGAAATTAAGTCTATTAGAGTACATTTTATTGACATAGATTGTATATATACATGTGTTTAATAAAAATCAACGAAACAAAAACATTCACAAGATCTTAATAAAATTTAATACAAAATTTGGCCTGTACCAAAATCTTTACAGATTTCAATTTTCGTCTATTTTTTATCAACAGCCTTAAGTAGCTCCCTCTTCATTTTAAGCGAAATAACAGTTTGTTTTTCTCCTGAGCTTTTTAACATTGTATTTGCAAAAAAGATTCTTATAAAATAGGAAAAATAATGCGAACCAAACTCACTAATTTTTACTCACACTGCGATGTACTCGTCACCGAATTTCTAAGCCAACTTTTGAAAGGTTAGATGTTTTTGTGCTGCTTTTGTAGGGGGTGGAGGATGAAAGTAGCTTAGATGAACAAAATTGGCTCGTGTCACAGGCTATTCTGAGGGCATTTCAAAGCCAAATTAGCCTCCTTTCTACGAAAGTGTGAAGCCACCGCTCATTCATATTAAACCCCTCTTAAATCTCGCCTGTGTGGTTGGTGTTTTCCGTATTTTGTTCAAACACATAAGGGGAATCTTTTCGTATTAATCGATTTTCATTTCGTGTTAAGAGGAAAAAACTATGAAAATACATAGTAGTTTATCGGGATCTTTTTATTATTTCGTGTTAACCGATATTTCGTCTTAAGCATTTTCGCGTTAAACGTACATCACTGTAAAGTTTAGTAAAAGAGGGGATCATTCAAAATAAGCATCAATAAAATTTTGATTTTTAGAAATCAATGTACATCATTAATAATTCTTCCATTTACACAGAGAGAATTATTATTATGGTCTATTTCACAATCTACATTCGTTTGACTGCAATACACAATTTTAAATTTTTTCCAGATTGTTGTCTTGTTAGACTATGTGTGGATAGATTAATGTAGGTCAATTCAAGAATAATTACTTATTACTTTAACTATATATATAGTTTCTCGAAAAAACAATTCGCATTCCTGGACTAGATGCTTTCCAAGAAACGAGCGCGGTAACGATTTCCGGCATTCGTTGTTTTTGAAGGGTTTTCCTAGTAATTTAAAATAACAACAAAAGACATTTCTCGTTAAAAAAAAAATTTGCTAAACACTGTGAATCACCTATGTGGGAAATAAAAAAAATCTTAAGCCACGAATTCCAGTCGAAGTCATGCGGATCAGAAAGGCCCTCCCCTCAAGGTAACAACAATCGTGCTCTTTTTTATACTTCGAAGTGATAAACATTTCACTTCCCTAAACATTCCTCCTCCACTCAGAAGACAAAAAACGCCAAATTCTTGGCTATCTTCCAGAGTTTCCCACAACAAGTGATTGTGAAATAATGGGAATTGAATATCATCTGCTCTTTCATTTAAAGTTACGCCATTGCCTGTTCTTTTTGAATAGGGGCGAGCGGAAACGATGCACCGGGCAGTACCATACACCACGCCCTACTCATTTTCTTAGGATGCATTCTTAGGCCGCGTTTTCCAAGTATTTACTTCTAGATGGTTGATTTGGAAAGGATGGAATGTTATGTAATTCGTTTTTTTTTCAATCTATTTGCTTACATTCTTCTTCTATTAAGGTATCCGACTCCCGTAAAGTCAAGACTTTTTTTAAAAAAAAAAACGAGTCTTACACTAGTCGCATACGATGTGTAACATCTGACATGTTATCGTGGTAAATACGCAATATTAATTTTTTTCCTGAAAAAAATATCAAAATCGGGTATGATTGGAAATAATTTTCTATCGAATAATTATATCTTTAATGAAAATTTTATTGAATTAACAAAAGGAGTAATGCAATATTTTATCAAAAATAATTATTCTTGTTCAATTTGGGGAAGAGCGGAGACAATAGACTTATGATAACTAAAATATGACTCATATACTTGTGATTTCAAAGTACTTAAAAACAGTTGAAAAGATTCTAATTTGTGTTTATTTCGAGCTTGAGTTCATCATTCATAAAAGCTATGAGCGGCTCAGCTTTTGGCAAACTGAAGTTAAGTTAAAATCACCACTCAAAATCAGGGGAAGCGAGTGATCATTTTTTAAAAGAGCAGAACCACCTTCGTTATATGGTAAAAGTACAAAATGCCGGAAATCTTTAAATTTTTTTTTAACCGTTTGATTCGAAGAAATGTATACGACCACCAAAATCACTGTTTGTCCATTTTCAAGTAAGCATTCTGCCGCATTTATGTCCCCCAATATCGTGACTAATGGATTTAGAGTCAAGCGCTCGAGTGCTTGATGGCTACTAGAGTTGGACACTCATGCGAGGGTAGCGAAAAGACACAGCCACGCACTCTCATTGGTCAAATCAAGTAGCGCGCGCTTACGTCACATCCTGTTGCACACATACGTCCCTTTCACGAAATCACTCCCAACAAATATCCAGCAACCGAGAGAAAAGATGTTACACATCAAAATTGACAAATTTTTTTTATGATTTTATTTTATAGGCCACCTTATTAGCTGTATAAAAATACCAAGGTTTTAATTTTTCCATTCACTAGAACAAAAACTACAAGTGTTTTAGTAAAAGCAGATACCATAACTTTACACAAGATTGCAAACTTTAAAATGAGTTTTACTTTAAATGTGTTTTTCTCGAAATATACAAACGAGGACGGCGATTGCTCAAAAAGTTTTTAAAATAATTTGCTGAAATTTTTTGTGTATGTTCTGTATAACAGCACACACAGAAGTGTTTTAACCAGATTTATCAATCACTGTTTTATTACAAAATATACAGATCTTTATGTGAATGCAATCACTGTTTTTTTAAGCAATTTCATATAACTAAGTTAAAATACTCTAGTTTTTGTAAAAATTAAAATATTTCTTATCCTGAAAGTCATTTCAAAAAGGAACAGCATAGTAATACATCAAAATTGAAAAATTGAGAATTTGTTCATTTACTATTTGTACAGAGTGGGCCGTTTATGTAATTTTTTGTCAATTTTTACCCATTTTCTCCCATTTTAGTAGTAATAATTTATTTTTATATTATTAAATTTAAGCCTTTTTTCCTTAAAATGTACTAAATAAATCTAAAACCAAAAAAAAAAAAAAAAAAAAAAAATCCCATTTTTTCTTTTTTTAAAAAAATTGTCAAGTAGTCGGATACCTTTAATGGTAAGTTTCCCTTTTATGGAAATATATTTTTTTTATCAGGATAAATTTCTTGACAAGATTTTACCTGCAGCGTTGTGAAATTTTGCACTAGTAATGAACATATAAAATCAAATAATGAAAAAAGTTATATTTAAATTAGTTATCTTTAAAAAAGGAATGTTTTTTAAAAATTCAGTATAATGTAGTTAAATGTTGTTGTGACTAAAATAGTAGAGAAAAGTTTATTTTCATTTCAGAATGTTTTAAAAATATTTTTAAATTGAAAACTCCAAAATGGGAATAGTTAAAACAGATATAAAAGTATTTTTAAAAATCGGAAGAAGTAATTCTACGGTCGCTTTCACTGTGTTCTACTGTTTGCAATGCTTTTGCCCTCAAATCGGCGACTTTTTAGATTACGCGGATAATTCAAACAACAAAAAGACTTTTTTTTGTGAAAGGAATTAAATTTGGATTCAGATTCAGAACTGTCTGTTGATTATTCGGATTATTCTTCAGAGGAACACATTCACAAAACCCTCAACCAAGTACTAAATAAAAAAATTTTTTAAGTCATATGAAAAAATCTTTATAGCCTGCAGAGATAACCTACAGAGAGTTTTTTTGTGTCCCTTAGTTTTAAAATAAAAATAATGTAAAAACTTTAAAATTTGAAATTAAAATAAAATTCTTCCATTTTCTCCTTTATTGAGTACAGTGTCTAGTTATACACAATAAGAAAATGTGCTTTTTTTAAAAAAATTTTAATTTAAAAAATGACCGGTTAAGGGTTAAGTAATATACATTCTTTAAAATAATGCAGCCATTTATTATTATTAATTTCTTTTTTAAAAGTATACAAAATCGCCCATTTTCGATTTTAATCACGTAAATAAAGACTTGATTTTTTTTAATTGCCATAACTTAATTCCATTTAATTCTAGCTAGATAAATTTCATTTACTTTTCAGCTTCGAGAAAAACATGTGAAATTAGACTAAAATTTTTTTCAAAAAATCTTTGTGGATAATTTAATTTGAAGTTTTGTGACGTTCTTAATTTCATTCAGTGTAGAGATTTTTGAGTAGAAAGTGTTTTTCAAATTTGAGACTTGACCTTTACGATGCTAATATTTCGCAGAGCTTTAGAGTAAGATCGCTTAAGTTTTTTCTTATTTAAGAGATAATTCTTCTATCTCTGCTTTTTTCCTTATACTTCAACACATAAATTACTCTCTTTAAAATAATCTGAACTGGAGTTTCAAAGCGTTTTTAAAATTTTTGATAGTAATTACTTTCTATTTAAAGTGTACTTGCATCAATCAATTATCTCCAGCCATGGTATCAATTTTTAGAGCTATTTTTTAAAACAAAGATTCTTTTATGTTTTTTAATAAGAAAAAAAAAATTACAAGGCAATCTTTATATCAAATTTAAAATGAAAATCAATCAAATAAATGAAAGAATGAATTGTTCTAAAAACGTTTGTGTGTAATGTGCAAACGATTTTTGTTATTTCACTTTGCTTTCAAATTTATTATTTGGATTCCTGATTATTTAGGCATTAATATAATATCTAAATTGAGAAAAAAAAAAATAATCCTTTTTTTTTGATGAGCTTTGCTCCAATTAAATTAGAGATTTCAGCACATTTTATTGTTGTAGTATGGTTTTTAAAAAACAAAGCTAAAGGCCCTAAGGAAACAGGGGCTGAATTGGGGCCCTAACAAAAATTTCCCTACTTAGAAGATTAAAAAACATTTAAAAATTTTTCCCTGTTTAAAAAGTTTTTTTTAAATTTTAAATTTCTTTTAATTATTTTTCCCCAACCCCCTTTTCCCCCCCTCCTCCATACCTCTAAATTAATAAAAAAAAGAAAATTTATTTCGTCATTTTTTTCTTTTTTTTTTTTTCAATACCTGTTTCTCAACTTTTTTTGGCACCCTTTGAAAAATTTTCCCAAATATTCAAAAACTTTAAAATTTGGGTTTATTTTTACAGTTTTGAAAATCTTAAAAATAAAAAGGGTTTTTACTTTAAAAAAAGGGAAATTTTATTTTCAGCAATTAAATAACAATGTAATAAATCTTATTAATTAACTAACAACACACCTTTTCGTTATCTTTAAGTCTTTAACAACAATCCTATTTCTGTCTCTCTATAAAAAAAACCATAGAAATTATTTAGGATGAGTCATTTTTCTATGAAATTGATATGAATTCAGCATATTTATTGACAGCCTCAATATTAGAAAAAAATCTTGTAGCAAAAAAGGAAGAAAAAACGAACACAAATTTCTTTATATTTAATTCTATTCCCGTTTGTGGTGTTCGATTTTTGTTCTTTGACTTGAAAGAAACGAATGTGAATTTTAAATTCGTATAATGTATTTTACCACTGTGTTTTGTCGTCCACTATAGTCTTGAACGTGACTAGTAATACAAATATTTCTTTGTAGAACTCTAGATATGACATTGTTTTCCAATGTTTTTCTATCGATATGCGAGCGTGATATCCATTTTTGTATATTTTTGTTAGACGTGCGAATTTTTTTAAAAATCACAGAGGTAGACAGTTCATTATTCTATACACATACACCACGAATAATTTATAAAATAATCTTACATCAAAAACTTTCTTTTAAAAAAAATAAAGTTTAATACTTTTGTTTTTAGTTGGTTGTTTGGAATTTTTGTTACTGAGTTCTTTTGGTGAAACAATTATCATTCTATTGATTAAAACAATTTTTAAATTTAAACCAGGATTAAAAAAAGTACTTAAAAATCCGGTGTATAAAAGGGTTAAGTTTTTAAAAAGGTTTTTTAAAAAGGAGATTAAGAAAAACCCCCGAAGTCAAAATTAAAATTAAATTTTCAGATTGAAAAATGTTTAAAATGAGTAAAATCAGGCAGAACATTCAATCAAGATGTGTCTCACTGTCACTGAGGGATATACAATAATTACACAAATAGGGGAACTTCATCTATTAAAAAGTGTATATGTGCAAATCTTGTATATAAAATTTGTAACAATCTTAAAATTATATCTTGTGTTCTATATGACAATGAGAATTTTAGTGAAAAATGGCATATTTTATTTTGTTTAGTTTATTTTTCAAGATTCAAACGGGGTTTTGAACAGCTTCTTTCATGTATTTTACAATACTACTGAACGAGTAGTAAGAATGATTACACCAGACACACGTTTAGCGGGACTGTCGATTGTTTCGTTGCTCTTGATTCTTACATGGGAATGTATCTGACAAATAAACAATGGGATGTTTTGAGATTTTCGGGTATGGATCATGTTTTGGACACTCAAAGAACCCATGAAGATGAATATTTTCATTGTTCCGAACTTTTTGATTATGCATTTTAACACTTTATTTAAAACAGATACTTCAACAATAAAAAACAGAACTTGCAGAATGATACTGGAGAGTGTCAAGGGATTAATTATCTGATAAGAAACCACAGCATGGTTCGTAGATTTGAAACACAAAACATCATATTTAACAAATTAGTTTTATTTTAAAAGAGTGACTTTTTTATTAATTGTTTCATTGTGAATTATTAACTTCTACGTATACATATTAAGAGTCATACGATGAGAGAACAAAAAAAAAATGATTTATTCTAAATCAGCATCATTCTAAAAAACGCAACATTTATTGCTACCAAACTTCGTAATTCTGGATGATGACTTATAAAGAAACACAACACGTACCAACGTGTGTATTAAATATTTGAATTTTTTTTTATATCAGAGTTGCTCATAAAATTTAACTTTGACCGTAACATTTTAAGTAGCTGAGAAAAATAAAACTACTACGTTCGGAAAACCCTGATTTTCAAAAAACGTATAAATGGAAAAATTTATGATATTTAGTGTCACTTGATTGAAAATGTATATAAAAATTTGTTTTAAATTTTTATTACCAAAAAAAAAAATTATTTAAAAAATATTTTTAAAAAAAAATTAAATAAAAATGACCCATTTTAAAAATTTTTCCTTTTTGAAAAAAGCTTCTATTATAATATTTTTTCCTGCATATAGCTCAGACCTCTGTACAGAGGTTCAACTAGAATTTTTGGGAAAAATATAACTTAGAAGTGGGGTTTTTTCCATTTTTACGACAACAAAGGGGGGCAATTTAAGAAAAAACGCCGATAATTATTTCAATGGGGTTTTCTTTGAAAATAATGTAAATTTTTCAAAACTCATAGTTGACCTCTGTACAGAGGTCAATATTCGGCAAAATATTTTATAAAAGAACATTTTTTCACAAAAAAAAAAACATTTTGAAAAATTTTTTTTAAGTTAAAATTTTTCCGAAATTTGTATTTAAATAATTTCCCTTTTTCCCAAAAAGTGCCTTAAAAAAATTTTTTACATTTTTCTAATTCTAAGTGACACTAAATATCATGAAAAAATTCCCCTTTATGCGCTTTTTTTAAAACACGGTTCCAAGTGGCGGATACAACAAATTTCCCCAAACCTTTTTTGCTTTACCGGGTCAAAAAAAAAAATTTTACCGGGTTTTTAATTGGGGCACTTAGTTTTTTAATTTTTAGTTTTGGTTTTCCCCCCTTTTTTTTTAAAACTTTTTAATTTTTGAAAAATTAGGGAAATTTTTTAAAAAGAAAAAAAATTTTAAAGGGGAAAAAAGGCTTTGTGGAAATCCAAAACCAAAAACACCCTTTAAAAAAGGTGTTTTAAATTTTTTTTACCCCGGCCCCTTTACCACTTTTAAATTTTTGCCAAAAATTTTTAAATAAAATTTAAATTAATTTTTTTTGTAAAAAACAATTTTAAATTTTTCCCCCACTCCTGCATTTTGGAACTAAGGGGCCCGGGCCCCCCCACTTTAATGAAAAAAATAAGAAAAACCCGGGAAGGAAGGGTTTTTAAGTAATTGGGAAATTCAAGGGAACATTACCCCTTTTTTTAATGTTCCTTTAAATTTAATATAAAACTTAATTTTTTTGCCCCCTTTGTGTTCCCCCTTTTGGTGGGAAGAACTCAAACAAGGGGGGAAACGGGTTTTGAACGGGGAAATAAAATTGGGAAAAAGGGGGAAAAATTTTTTTTTTTTGTTATTCATCCTTGGGAAATAAAACTAAGCTTTGTGTAATGGGGTAAATTTTGGAAAAATAACTTTAAGGAAATAAAATACAAAATTTTTTCAGTAATGTTAATCTGTGCATGTTTTAATTAATGATTAAAATAAAATTATGAATGTGCATACCTATTTCCTCGCGCGCACGAGAAAGGACAAAGGCTTTAAAATAAAAATAATAATAATAACTATTTTTTTGTTACTACTTGTGTTCATAAGAAGTACATTTATGCTTATCTAAAGATGAATCAAACTCGTTGTCTTTTCTGGAAAGATCTACCACACCCGTCACATGCTTGGATTCAACGGAGATTTCCATTCATATATATTTTGATACCTGGTATATATATATATTTATATTTTGGTACCTGGGTAAATAAATCTTCGGATCCCGTCCGAATCTTAGACCGCATTCTACAAATCTAAAAAATCATCAGAATTTTCATCAGTTTTAAGAACCTCTGAATTAAACTAGCTGTTAATTGATTAATTTCATACTAATCCCTTGTCTTAACACAATCGGCAATCCTAAATCGTGTTAAGATTAAATTAGCTGTTTGATTTTAAAAAACGAAGACTGTTTCTTTGATCGTGTAAAAAAAAGATTTTCCCAGGTTTTATTTCGTCCAACTGTTTTCACTGGAACGCTTAAATTGTTCCTATAATCCGATATTATATTCCTCATCAAATACAAGCTCATTTTGATACTTTTTGTACATTGTTTTGTACATTTGTTTTTGGTTCATTAAATAATATTTCCGATTTCAAAAACCTTTTGTATAAATTTTGGAAAGTATTCTCAGATGTCCTTACAGAAAAAATGGATTTTATTTATAAAATTGTGTAACAAATCAATTTTGTTCTTTGTACTCTTAGATAAATACAGTGGCATACATTTACATCAAAATGTTTAATGCAATTACACGTTTATAAATTAATATCGAAATTTTTAACAGTCTGATTCGTCTATTTAATACGAAAATATTATTAATCATTCATACGTAGTGATAACAATTTTTTTTGTGTTTCTGAACCTCCTTACTAATTTACAAGTTTTTGTTTTTAATTTTTAAAAATTATGCGGTATCGAAAAATACAGAAAATTTAGTTTAAACACAATGGAAATGAATTTAAGAACTTCCAATAAAAAAAAATTCTGATTTTTAAAATTATTTATTTACTTAGTTTTTAAATTTTTTTTTGCATCAGTCGAAATAATTTTTCCCTTTAAAAAGTATTTAATATTAGCGTTTGAATAAATATAGTTAGATCTATATATATACACGCTATCTTCATGATTTTGATGTTGGGAAAACTTTGATTAGTTTGATTAATTAAATAAATAATAATACTTTATCAATAAGAATCTTATTTTATTTAAAAGTATTATTAATTTTTATTCTGTAATAAAACTAATTTCTTTTATAAAGCATTAATTTGCAACTTAACAACATAATTCTGCTTGGATAGTTTATTTCTCTTGTTTTAATGAATACTTTGGTTTAAAACACTTGCTTTTAAAATTGACAAGTCCTCAAAAGTGGTAATTTTTCCACTTAAATTAAATTTTCCCTACTAAAAAGCTATTTCGAACTTTACTAATATTTGTTATCTTTCTTTTTTTTCTAGGATCCTAATGTAGTGCTTACAAAGAAGCATGGTAAGTTATCAGTCATTTTTTTATTAAAGAAAATCTCAAAATGTTTCTAAGAAAAAAGTTTTGTAGTCAGGCTTTAAATTTTACCAGAAATATGGTCTTATAAATAATTTTAAATATCAACCCAGACACAATTTTGGAATAACTTTGTCATAAATTTAATTTAAATGGATTCAATTCATAGCGGTCACGTGATATACACAAACATGTGTTCTCCATTGAATTCAAAATAGATATTAAACAAATTGTATTTAATATTATATTTGTAAAAGTTAGATAAAATTTCAAATTTCATAAAATGTTAAAATGTTATAAAAAAATTTCTTCTAAAAGTATTTTAAAATTAAAAAAAAATCCTTCTTTTTGTTAATTTGTGTTTGCTATTATTGATGTACTTTTTAAAAGAAAGTTTTTGCAAAGAGCAAAAGTTGGCAACAACGAAACTCCTGAACTGATTGGCTTGAAACATGTGATTGCTTTTATCTTGTGATTATGACGTCACGTGAATTAAGCCCATTGAACGATTTAACCGAGAATAAATTTCTCATGTAGTTTTGATTATTTACTTATAAGAACAGTTACTATTCTTTTTTAAATTTTCAATATAGAAAAGCCCCCAAAAAAAATGCTCGTTTTTTAAAATTAATATTTCAGTTGTTCTACATTTTACATATAATTATTAATTAATGGCAAAAAATTGTGATGAAAATTTGTTAAAATACGTTCTGTATTATTATTTCTAAGTAATTAAGTTGGCTGCAAAAGAAAAAGGAAATTAATTTACAAACTTGTCTATGAAGTTTAGCATAAGGACTCATACCAATTAAGAAACCTGTATTTAAGGTTACTATAATGTAATACTTGGCCACTAAAACATTTAATCTTTTTTTACATAGAATTTTGAATAAAATGTGGTTTAGGTGCAGCCATGAAACCCACATAAGAAGTGTTTGAAGGCCACAGTAGTGGTTGAAGAATTAAGCATTATTTTTATTTTATTTATATATATATAAGTTTTTTAACACAATATATGTAATTTTTTTAAAGTTCTTACTTTATAAATCCTACAATTTACATGAATCTTATTTATAAGAATTTTTTCTTTGCATGATATATATATATATATATATAGAAATGCATATATTAGGGATTTACCAATCGAACATTTGCTTCTTGTTTAAGATATTTTCAAAGATGTAGGCGTAATAATTGAGAAATATTTGTTAGATCTTGAATTTAGAAATGTTATTGAGAAATATATTGTGAAAACTATGTAGTTGTTTTTATAAGAGTAAAAAAAAATACTAGTAACTAATGTTAGTTTTCTTCTGTTTTATATATGATTTATACTAATAAAAACTTGGTCTCCTTGCAGTTATTTTACTTAAAAAGTTTGTTTCTTTTTAAAATCAGAAGTGTATTTTTGATAGCGATGTATGATTAATAATGATAAAATTTATCTGAAAGATTGTCCAGAATAACAAATTTTAAGCTGTATATTCTAAAAAATTAATTAAAATTTGTGAGAATGTGAGATACTAATGTAACTAGAATATTCGGCTTTTTGGTTGTTTTTTTTTGGTATTTTGGGGTTCCGAAAGTGTTATGATGCATGTCAACATTACACGAAAATGTATATCTATATCTGATTTCCTTAAAAATGATATTAGTGTTCAAATTATAACCTTTAAAATTTTGCGTTGCTCTCAAAGCAGTTTTACATTTTTCTTGTCTCAAAAATTCAAGCAGAAAGCAAAAATTTCGTGAAAAAATTAATTAAAATAAAAAATCAAACGATATTGATATCTTTTTAAGTTTTATTAACAGTTAAAATTAAATATACTTCTAAATCGAAACAAAGGAATGCATTATGTTCTTTCATCACCAGACAGTTGTGCAAGAAAAAGAATTGCCTATGATGGATGATCAAAAATGCATAAATATTTTCCTTAAAAATATAAATGAAATTTTCACACGTACATTTATAAAATATTTTCAAAATTAAGACTGGTGTTAAGATCTGACATGCATTGTGAAAGTTTGAACAATTGAATTTGAGTTTCATTACATTTTTTAAACATTTCTTTTCGTATTGAAACTCAATTGTTTGTTATACATATGGAACTACTAAAATAATAACAATTCTAATTTTTTTCTTTGCAGAGGAATGGACAACTAGTAAAAGAGTAGTCAATCATAAAACAAAACAGGTATTTTTTAAAAAAATGATTCAATAATATTTGAATATTTTTACGTATCTCATCTATGTTCTTAAAAATAAATGCAAAATTATTTTTTTTTTTCTTTTGTATATTATTTTTATTAAGAAAAAATTTGTCCTAATTGAATTAACAGTCAACGGAATTTATTATTGTGAGCTTAAGGGGCATTTGTTTTCTTTTCCACCGCTATAACAACAAAAAAAGTTACGATTTATTTTAAACATTTTTAAATCACAAAATTTCTCTTACGTAATTCTTTGGAAAAATTCTGCTCAATTAATATTTCTCATGGATTTTACATATTCTTTTCCATTGAGAAGAAAAATCACAGGGAAAAAGATAAGATTCTCAGGGAAAGGATTCAATTTTTTTCCATCACAAAACCCTCTCCAGAAATTTTAGCAAATGGTTTGGATGCTTTCTGAACTAATAAGGCAATCATGCGGATGAGAGAATGAAAAACACATCGAGAACATCTGAAAGAATTTTGTTTTCATCAGACTTACAATATATGGGCGTATTTGGAATTAGTTGAGACACTAGAGATGACCTTGAGTTATTCTTTTTCGTCCGAATACTGGTTTGTTTTTATTCTTTCCTTTTTCGACTAACCACTTTTCCTCTGCGAGACACTGCAACAGGTAAAAAGGCTACTTCAGCTTTCGCAAGGTCATTCATGACTGTAAAATATAGATTGGCAAGGGGCCAAATGGTAATATATTCTTTTTCCCTTGTCGGTTGTATTGTATACTTATTTTTTGTTTTTGTTTCTTGTCGTTCAACACGGATGTAGGCTTGAAGTAACATTCGAAAAACCGATGGTAATTTTTTTGAGTCTGTGGTAAACATATGCCTTAATGAGGAGTGGTAATATACTTCACTTGCGCATTGAGGTATTTAAATTGATTAGTCGTCGGTATTCTTTTATGTGATCTGACCTTTCCCCATTGTCGATGTATCTGCGTTAAATTACTTCAACTTAGTTGTTTATCGCTGCAAAATATTCACAACATCCAACGAGCAAATTTCTTCATGTTTAAACTGGAACATCGACATATATTACTTTTTCCATATTTTGAAATACATCGAACTCTCTCAGTTTTTTTTACATTGTAGATACGCTCCTTAGAAAACCGTGCAAAAAAATATTGTAAAAAAATGCACGCGGCATATGGTAAATTCGGAGATATGTTCCACAGTTTAAAAAAATTGTGCAAGAAGAAAAATCTCTAAATATTTCCCCCAAAAAAATCGTGCGAGAAAGAAATAAGAGTCTTTGTTACATAATTATAAAACAAAGACTATTCATTTTTGCTAACAAAAAAAATTAAAATTAGTAATAGTGAAAATTCATATAAGTACATACAACAAATAAAAATTCGAATTGAAATAAGGAAAAAAGTATTAGCTAACAAATATTCATTCTCCTTGATAACAAGTGTGCACTTTTATTACGAACTGGATCAAAAACGCTATCGTCAGTAGATGTGTCAAATCTGTCTGCATATATCTGTCGGTTTTGATTCGAATAAAAATTTTCGTTTATTATTAACAGCCTCTTTTGGTTTTTTGTTGTTGTTACAGTGTCTTACTACCGGCTGTATTTTTGGTTTCTGAAGTTGATTAAGGTATCCGACTACATACGTTCGGAACTGTGATTTTAAAAAAGCGCATAAATGGATAATTTTATATTTAGTGTCACTTAAATTAGAATATATGTATAAAATTGTTTTAAGGACATTTTGGCAAAAGATTTATTTAAATACAATATTTCGGCAAAAAATTAATTTAGAATAATCTTTTTTCAAAATGTTCCCTTTCGTGAAAAATGCTTCTATTATAATATATTTTGCCTGTATATAGCTCAGACCACTGTACAGAGGCTCACCTATGATTTTTGAAAAATTCACTTTATATTCAGAGTTATAACCATTTGAAATAATTATCCGCGTTTTTTTCTTAAAATTTCTCCCCTCTGTTGTCGTAAAACATGGATAAACCCACTTCTAAGTTATATATTTCAAAATTTCTTGTTGAGCCTCTGTACAGAGGTCTGAGCTGTATACAGGCAAAATATTATTATAATAGACGCATTTTTCCCAAAAGGAGAATATTATGAAAATGGGCCATTCTATGTTCATTTTTTGTCAAAATATTGTACTTAAATAATTTTTTATTTTAATACAATTCTTAAAACAATTTTATATGCATTTTCTATTCTAAGTGACACTAAATATCATAAATATTATCCATTTCTACGCTTTGCAAAATCACGGTTCCGAAAGTTGTCGGATACCTTAAATAATTCTTGATATCCTGCTACAGAAGATTAAGTAGAAATTTTAATGCACGCTCTATATTAGGATCATGAGTAATAAAATGTTGTTTCATACTTGGACAAATTTCAAGCTCTCGCTAAATTAAATCAGTTGTTAACAGCTGAACTTCATCAACTTAGCCGTTATCCACTTCTTTGTTGTCATAAATTCAATCAAATCATCCAAATGCAAAGGATTTTCCAAATTTTTTTCGAATTCGTGCTAGAACAAAAAATTTGTGCAAAAAGAAAAAAAATCGTTACATTTGTATATTGTGCTATGTCAAAATTGTATAAAAAAAGACCGTTTAAAAAAGAGTTGCGTGTAACTCTGTAAGTTAAGCCTGTTTCACCAAATGCTACAGAATGGATCTCAAACTCGAAATATTTTCAGACTGAAAGTATTATGCAAGATAATATTGTACATGTATACTTTATGGTCTAGTATATATTCCTTATTTCAATTTAAGTTACCTGACTACTTTCGAAAACGTGATTATGAAAAACTATAAATAAATAAATTTTTTGATATTCAGTGGCACTTGAATTATAATACTCAAATAAATTGTTTTAAGAATGTTATTACAATAAAAATGATTTAAATGCAATTTTTGGCAAATGATAAAGTAAGCAAATATTTTCAGAACATTATCATTTTATTAAAAATGCTTCTATATTAATAATATCTTGCCTACATATAGCTAAAACGTCTGTACAGAGCCTGAACTACGATTGCTGAAATATATAATTTAGAAATGGATTTATTCATATTTTAATACATCAGAGAGTAGAGAAATTTTAACCAAAAAAAAACTCAGTTATTATTTCAATTGATAGTAACTGAAATAATGTGAATTTTTCAAAATTCCTAGTTCTGGTTCCGTAGAGAATCTTAGCTGTATATCAGCAAAATATTATTAGTATAAAAGCATTTTCATAAAAAATGTTTTGAAAATATACCATTTTTCTTCGTTTTTTGCCAAAAAATTGCATTTACATAATTTTTTGTTGTAATGATATTATTAAAACAATTTTATATGTTTATTCCAAACATCAAAAAAAAAATTATTCATTTATACACTCTCGCAAAATCACAGTTTCTAACGTAGATAGTTACCTTAAATGTATACTGGTATTATTTTTACTTCTTCTATTATGTGAATAAATTCATATTTTACTGCCGAGTAATATAAAACATAAAGGGGAGATGGTTGGAGCTTTGAAGTATGTTTAACCCTGCTATTCAGTTTTTAGTTTGGACGGTCTATTTACGTGCCCAGTGGCGTAACGAACACCCCCACATCACTTAGTTGCCAAGGGTTCCAGGGGGCTCAAACCTGACCCTTTGTAAGACCTGGCTTGACACCCAAAACGTGACTTTTCAGGGGGACCTAATATTCATTGTTTTGCCACTGTTCATACCGAACCAAAATGCCCATAGTATATACATATAAAATGAAAGCATTGGTGAAAACAGAACATGATATTAAATATTATAGTTAGGATTCTAATAGTTTTCGTCAGCGAGATAAACATTATGTAAAGCTTTACTTTTTTCAAATAAAATATTATGTAAGAATTCAGCCTAATAAAAATATGTAGTTATTCCTTATTTGTAAAAATATCTACATCTTTTTTTCCTAGTGCAAATATTTTTCTTCAAACGCCATTTATAATTGTAAGTTTCATATCAATTGCTATTTTACTATAATATTAATTTTAACTATTTATCAGAACAAGATACTTCTAATTCAAGAACTTTTCTTTCGCAAATGAAATCGAGAAGATTTAAGAAAGATTCTATCATCTTTGATCTTTGTAAATCGATCAGCATGAACTTCTTTAACGTCTGAAATCTGTGATTCTGAGTTTAATGGAAAATGATTTATTTTGATTAAGCAAAGCAAAAATCTAAGAAAAATTTTAAAAATAAAGTTACATATGTTCCAGTCTTGAGGTACTTTGATGATTGAAATCTTTCGTAAAACGCGTGAGATAGTTTAAACCCATCAGTCTCTAAATATGAGCTTTAAAAAAGGGCAATTTTCGTGAACTCTCACGTTTAAGACAGAATGCTGTTACGGTTGATGAGAAAAGAGAATAAAAAGAGGGGAAAAGCGGAATCTTTTTAAACAGAATGTTCTCGATTTATTTCATTCACATAAAAAGTATTTTATTTACCAAAACTATCTTTAAATTTGTTAAGATAGTTACTTATTTTTCCAAAATACTAGCTTCGGTAAAACATTTTCTAGTTAAGCCTACTATTCTGAATTTCTGAGAACTTCAGATTATGTTAGGAAATGATTTGGTTTCATTTTTCACGACACAAGGGGATCTACTACAAATACATACCTATAAGCTTGCCATATTTTTTTGAGTTCAACCCAGGACATATTTGTGAATTTACATAAAAGTCTTAACAGTCTATTGAAACATTATTTTCATTTATTCATTCGTATTAATCACTAGACATGCCCTTTTTTCAGAATGGTTTGTTTGTTTTAATAACACAGTAAAAATCACAACAAGAGTACTCAATTAATTTTAAAATTAAGCAGATGTTTAACATTGAACAATAAAAGTTTACGCCTTTCTGCAAACCAAATGCTCCTCATAATTGCAAAAATTCGCTCAACTGGAGCAAATATCCAAGCAAACACATAGAAAATTCAACCATTTTAAAAATATTGCAGCATGAAATATCAGTCTCTTAATATATCTTAAAAATTGATTTCCCTTCTCTTCAATAGTATCTAGTATTTTTCAGAACTTGAACCAAACCTACGATTTAGTGACATCACCAGACTCTGGAGGATTAGCAACAATCACAACATATTCTTATCGTATGTTGTCCCTTTTGTAAGTAGCCCAGTGCTTCTCAAACTTTCAATACTCACGACCCAATATTCAATCATAATTTTCATCGCGCCCCCCACATACAATAACAATGTATTGCATTCGATAATACGATACTTTGACGCTAAAGTCACAGTACGACTTTAACCTCTTAAGTGCCGTCGGCGTAATTAAATGTCTTACTCAGCCAGCGCGTAAATAGCCCTGGACGTATATATACGTCTTTCCGAAAAACGATCTTTTCTCTGCACTGCTATCCATAAAATTATTCCGAAGGCTTTAAAATGCAATAAAATGAACTTGACAGTGTTTGCGAAGGATTTACATATTTCAGAAGATTTTCTTATTTACTCACTGTCTTTCCCCCCCAGTACACCGTATACGTTTGCATACGTTCAAAACGGTGGCATTAGGGAGAGGGTCGCGTAACTTTCAATTGGCAAATAAGGAATTAATTATAAACGGTACAAATTATCAACATAAGTTTTAATGTTAGCATATAGTTTTATACATGAAAAGCTCGTGGGGTCATTAGTAACTAACAAACTTATTCTTAACTTGGTATTGTTAAATTGGTTATAAAATACATTGTACAGTACTGATACATCTAAGTATATTATATCAGTGTAAATGTTTTTAAAAATTTTTACTATGTCAGAATGAGTTTTGTTTGTTTACTTTCACTAAATTGATAATTTTAAAATAATATTTTGTTTTCGACTTTTCAATATTCACGCGCCCCCCTCGTAGGTTTATCATTTCCCCTAGGGGAGCGCGCCCCACAGTTTGAGAAGCGCTGAAGTAGTCAAATGGCTAAAAGAAAAGAGTTGTGGCAAGATTGGTGGTCTCGTCCTTAGTCAAAATAGATGGAGGACGAAGTAAGCTGACAGATGAAGGGTGTAAGAAAATATTTAAAACTTGATGTTAAACATGTAGATCTAAATCTTCAAAATAAATAAATAAATAAACCTGTCAATTTTTAAATTTTGAAAACTCTGGGCAGTATCTCGGGCAGTACTTAATAACCAGGATTCCCCATGCTGATCCCGAGATGTGTAAGCCTATATATTACTTACACTATAAGAATAAACAATGTGCGAATAATGAGAAGCTGAAAGAGCATTTAATAGTAATTATAAAGTTACGGTTCACGCACACACATGTATTATTCATCGAGAAACGTATATTATTCGAAACTTTTAAAGTTGTTTCCAAAACAGAAACCTTTCGCTGCGCAATGATTATTTAATAACGACTTTGTTTTCGAAGTCACCATACTAAAATGATTTGTATGCTGATGTACTGTTCGAGTGAAGGACGTACATCGAACGTTTGCGGCATGACACTGTAATAACGACCTTGCTCGGGCGTTTTGCTTTTTGCATGGCATTCGCCCCAACGACCTTACAGAAAGAGGGGGAAAGGCAGAAATACCCTAAATTTATGCAGAATTCCAGCATAGAAGTGAGCGAGGGTGTCAACCTGAACCATATATGATCAACCAAGTGGGAGCTTATTGCTACTTTAACCTTCTGAACTTCCATGTACTCAAGGTAGTTGTGTCAGTCTTTGACGTAATGAAGTAACAAGTAACATATGCTATTTAGATGGAGATAATTTTTGTCGTTTTGTGAAACCAATTACCTCGAAAAATTTCCTTCAATTTATAAATATATAATAATCATGATTTTATCTGAAAACATACAGTAAACAAGCATTCAGAAGGGAGGTTGACCTTAAGCCCCTTGAGCAAACTTCACAATGCTCATCTGATATAGTTTGTTAGTAGTCATGTTCTTTGTTAACTTTGTTTCGTCATGCCCATTGTTTGGTTTTCGATGTTCCTTGAGTTCTCCAATAATATAGAGTGATTTTCCTCAAAAATTCCATAAGTTAATTTAATGCCGGGTCAAAATGTTTGTTTGAGAGGCAGCGGCGTAACGTAGAACATTTGGGCCCCCCTGCAAAGTCAGGTTTCAGGTCCCTTAAAACCCTGCCTACCCCCCTGCGATGAGGGGGTGTACGTTACACCACTGTTGAGAGGATTGGTTTTGAATTAATAATTTAATTCTGGCATAAGAAACCTATAGTCTTTTGGATTAACAAGGAAGTGTTTCAATTAGTTCAGCTATTGCACATTTTTTTTCTACAATTTTACTAATTTCTGAATTGTTCATAAAATATATATACTTCTTCGTGAAAAATATATTATATAATTATAGATAGGCATTTTGTAATTATCTATCTGTAACAATTATTTAATTATTTTTATAGTTAAAATATTGTTGAGTTGTCATAGTTAAATAAAAAATACATTAATTTATTCACTCTCTTTGCATAACTATCACTTAAGGCAGATTAAAATTAAAGATTTACTTAATTAGTATTCTTAGAGCTTTTAAAAATGATTTGCATTTCTACTTATGTTTAATTGAGGTTTCTTGAAATCACTATTCGATCGCATTTCTAATGAATTAAGGTAGTATGTTAGAATTTCAATAACCCCACGAGATGACCTTTCACCTGAAAAAAAACGACGATTGCTCAATCCTGCTTTGACCTGATAGAAGTTGAATATTTGCAAACTCTAACCAATTACAACGTTTTGCAATCTGTTTCAACTAGTGAATGGACAAGATGTTTTGAGTAATTGCAAAGAAGTAAGCTAACTTAATTAAAATAACAAATCTAATTATTTTTAATTAATCTTTGAAAAATAAAAGAAGTATTGGGAATGATTTTTGTGCTTCCATTTGATCAAATTTAAAAAATAACAATATGCCATGTAGCATGACCTTAAAGACTTACTGTAACGTTATAAAATGTTATTTTGTCAATTATTAATTCGACAATACAGAACCGTCGCATTTATTTTTCAAGAACTCTGGTCATTCTTACCAAATTTCTAAGTTGTAGCTGTGTATTGCTTCATCAATATAACTTTTACATATCCATTTATTCATATGAAATTAACGTCACTGTAGAACAATTAAGTAAGTAGCAGTGATAATTTGAGCTTAATCCTAAGATAAGACCCTAAGAATATCTTTTTTGGCGATAGAATCGCCATTTGGATGTAATTGATGGTTCTATTTTACTTGATAATTTTTGACAAAATAAGTGGCACAGGTTAGAAAAGTAAACAGTCCATCTGTTGTATAAAAAGTACAATAAAAATTGCCAAAATAGCATAGAACATTAGAACTCAATAAAGAATATGAGTATTTTAATGAACATTATGTATCAACTTGAAATTGGGCCACAGTCACCAAGTTGACACATTTTGAGCTCATGGTTGGAGACCCTTGAGTCGAGTATTGGGTTCGACTGAAGTTTCCGACGAATGCTATTAAATTAATAAAATTGTTGATGCTTCACATTTAAGTTTAAAGTTCTCATTCGGCGTAGTATCAATAGTAGAAAAGAAAGAATCGTCTGAGTATCATCCTAACCGTTTCATCATGATACAAAATTAAGAAGTTCGACATGCAGTATCCTCAAGTGATTCTTAAAACGACGTTAGCACTACTCGAATAAAAAAGCGGAATGAACTTAAAATTTTAATCAATTTGAACAATATGGTCATAGCAGACTTTTTGATCTTGTAGGTCTATCGATCTCCTGCTCCGGCAGTTGTGAATCGATCCAAATTTCGCAGAATTATTTTTATTATTTTCTATGTATATTTTTTTGTTAATAAATAAATATTTTATGTTTCTGTCAGTTTTAACTAACATTTAATTTAATCTTAGAAGCATCAACTATTTTGAGTTATCCTATCCATACATTTTTAAAGAAAGAAGTTAGAAGAGTTATGTTGTACGTTAGGAGATGGTGATACCAGTTTAGCTGTGATTTTCGTCAATTGGCAGTTTTACAAATATTATCATTTTTAACTGTGGTCACGTAGCTTTATTTCAGAATCAACCAGCTACAGAGGCGTACACAAAGGTGGAGAATTCAGAGGTTCATACCCTATAGACAAACAGATTTTTAATTTTTATTATAGAGAATATATATATAGAAAGCCCTTTGGCGCTTTCCTCTACATTGTTTTTAGAATGTAACCTCCTACACCATAAGACAGGTCTGTGTATGCTACTGACAGTTATTTAGAAAAAAATGCCGTGCTTGTGATATACCGTAAAATCAGGCGTATAACGCGCACTTTTAATACAAGAAATAAGATTGAAATTTACAGGTGCACGTTATACACTCTCTCTCTCTGTGTATAAAAAAGCGAGCTGTAAACATTAAAAAAAAAAAGATAAGCATGTGCAAAAATTATGACTTTTACATAGATCGGAATACTGTTCACATTTAAAAGAAATGACATTACTTAAGAACTTAAATAGTTGTGATTCTAGAAGAATACTATTTTGTTTAAAAGCTTGGAATAATACCACGAATAATAACTTCAAAGCATAAAGAGCATTGCACTTCAATTCAGTTTTCTTCGTAAAAAAGGAGGTGCGCATTCTTCGGTGAATGTACCTATTTAAAGTTGTTTCATTTTTAAAATTAAAGACTTGCTGCATTTAAATTTCTTTTTGTCTTATGAACACCTGATTGAATTTTCTCACATATAACCATATCATACTATAGATTAAATAGCGTGGTTTTTTTATTGGATTACAAACAAACAAACAAAACAAACAAACAAACAAACAAAAGATCTAATATCTTTTGAATTGAATGATTTCTTACGTCTAGTCTAATGGATTCTCTATTCAATCAGTTATTGTATTAATACCCCTCTCAATGTCTATTAAAGCATCTTTTAATAGATTTCGGCTATCATCTGAATGAAATCGTTATCCACACAACCATTAACATTCCTGGCATACACTCACTTCATGTTTACACACGTGAGAAACTTTTTCAATATCACCAGTGGCTCGAAATGAAAAAAAAAATTCCTCTACTAACTGTCCGGAAATCACTCTTGTCACGCAAGAAATCACTTGAGCTCTGCAACCATAAGTTCGCTTTACGCTCTTGGAAACAGTAAATGCCGGCCAATTTTTGTGCTTTTTCATGGGCAATTTGAGCAATTAGTGGAGCATGCCCAACAAGAGAGCGGACTGTGGTCAAGCGGCGGAAAAATAAATTTAATCTTTCCCAACCTCCGTGGTATGTGATGTAATGAGTGGCAAGGACAATGTCAGAAAATAGCCCATTCATTCTTCCGGAAAAGGACCGAAAAACAGAATTTCCTGAATGGGACTCAATCAGTGCGTGGTGTGTCAACAGCTTTTCGCGCGCGCGTTTGCCATACTTAAAATCAATAGGCGTTCTCATTGAGTATTTTTTTATCTTTATTTTTGAAAGTTTTATGGAACTTTAGTAGGACACCAAGCTATTTATATCACATAAGTCAAGATGGAATGTTTCTTGCGTCATTGTAGTAGCATATATTTGCAGTTTATAAGAAACATAATTGAGATTGGCGTACTTTTACCACTATATATCGAGATTTTGGTCCGATTTGAATTCATCACTCCTGAACCACCCCTGGAAAATCATCGTTGAACAACTTAAAAATTTTAAGAAGCGTGAGTGAGTGAATATTAACGTCGCACTGTTCAGCTACACGAGGGCTTTTGGTGACAGACCTCGTAATTTTGAACCATGGTCAAGTGACGTGGACGACACCTGAGCTGGCACTCCCCTCTCCTAACTAGCACACCACACCAATGGGGGGATGTTTGAGCTCTCGACAGATTTAACGTGCATCTCTGCCCTTCACGGTGGGTCTTTAGTGGTACTGGGCTCGAACTCATGACATGCCTGCCATGATCCGATACCTTAACCTCTGGGCTACCGCAGCCCTGAACAACCTCACACTTTGTTGAAATACGAGGGGAGTTATTGGTGACAGACCTGTCACTGTCAAACGACGAGGATGTTTCTTGAGTTAGCACCTCGTTCTACGTTCCGTATGGCCACGGTAGCATAGTGGTCGTTATCACGAGCTCGTGGATGGCGTGTCATGAGTTTGATCCTTTAGTGCCACTGAAGACTCACCATGTATAGGGGTGGATGCACATTTAATCTGTCGAGAATTATTGTCCTTCCGTTGGTGTGTTGCTTGAAGGGGGAGGTCTGTCTGTCACCAATAGCCGTAGTGTTGTTTTATAACCTTATTTTAACCCTTTATTACGTTTATTTTATTATAAAGCGTTAATAAAAGTACATAAATAAAATGCCTAATGCCAACGTAAAGACTTCCACTTCACACTAAGATGCGAGAAATTTAGTGTGCATCAGCTTCTGCTACATGGAGGCTTTTTAGTAGCATTATGAGTCGAAAGAATCATCTGAAACAACGCAGACCTTAAGTTGGTGACCATAACTACTAGGCTACCGCGGCCACCATATCTCTCTAGAAAAGGACCTCGTAAGTTTGAACCTCGATCAAATGACGCGATCGTAATTTGAGGTAGCGCCTCACTTTTCCAACTTTTATGTTATTTAAATATTTTAATGCTTCGGTTCTTGTTTAATGTACCGCAGCTGCTCTACTAACACTGTAAAACTTATCTTTGGTTGAGCCAAAATTCAAATCTACTTATCGATTAGAATATCGTCATCGGAACTACTAAGCTACCGAAGGCCATATTTATTGTAATAAATGTTATGTATTGATCTTTTTTTTTGGACACATCCTATGAATCATATACACTCGAACCTCCATATATATATATATAACGAGCCTCTATTTTATGAATTTCTCTATTTTGCGAATTTTTTCGTGGAACCAAGATCATTTTACTATTTTTTTTTTGTAAAATAACCTCCATATAGCGCAAAGTGCATTTTCTATTTAAGTCTGTTTTCGGTTAATGTTAAAGAATAGGACCCGAATTCGGAACATTTTTTCAGATATAAAAGAAATGAAAAATTTATGATATTCTGGCTTCACTATCTTTTAGAGAGCAGCATTTTTTATCATACTACCCATTTTTAACAGAGTTGATTCATTTTTCTTGTATAAAACGTGGTCCGCATTTTTTATCCTATACCGTAATGTTAAATGGGCTTCGCCTTCGCGTATTAAAACAAAAAAAGAAAGTATTCGCGGAATACTTTGAAATTTTTAAAAACTATATTGTTAACAGAGGTACGAGTTATAATATTGCGAATTTCCATGGAAATTGGATCATTTTTTTTCTGTCTGAGAAAAATGTACTTCGCGTTTAGTTAGAGCTCTCATACTTTTACCGAAGATAGCCTTAACGAACTTTTTCTCTTATAACTCGATTTTTTGTTCTCTCTATTAAGCATAAATTATGAAATTCAGAACAATCAAGTGGAATGATTTAATTTACATTTACAGGTATAAATTAAAGCGAAGAGTTTTGAAAATATTTGAGAAATTAATGTGAACATCAGAGAACAAATATGTATAAAATCTGTTAACGGGGATTTCCATGTATGATTTTTAATTCGGTCAAAACCGCATTCTTCTTGAATTCTGCTCTAATTTATTTTAACAAATGAGTTCAAATGTCTAATTAGTTATGATGATTCTGGTTTTCGCATGGTTGCTTCCTAATGAATTATCACCAGTTGCTTATATTGAATGGAAGATGATTATTATGTTTCAGAAATACTTAATTTAAAACATGCTGTTGTGTAAAAAACATTTTTGATAGTGACTCCTGCTCTAATATCTGGAATTAAATCCTTTCAACCCTAAATTAAAACAGAAACTTTTGAAGAACAAGAATAATATAGTATATAGAATGGTGTGACAAATATTAGAAATAAAAGACATAAATCTCTGCTAAAATTGTGGATATAAGGTGTTCTTTATTGTAGTCCTAGCATCATTTTTGTTCTGGTAGACTTCTGAAAGTTCTATTCCTCCTGGAAATCTCTGAATCAATATTAAATACTTTTTTTTTTGGTATTCTCAATAGAATTTGTTTTGCAAAATGTGTGTGGTAGAACAGTAAGTGATTATTCCTAGTTAAAATGAGTGTGAGTTTGAGAGGTAGAAACTTAAGGTTTGTGTTTTTGAAAACGCACAACAAAAGCACGATAACGGTATGTTCAATAAATTTATAGTTGTTAATAATTTGTGTGTATAATCTTTATTTTTTCTTATTTTTCTATTTGTATTAACAAACAAAAATATATCATTAAAATATTGAATGAGGAAAAGTTTTTAGCATATAAAAATGTTCTGCAAAATATAAAACTATTTTTTTTACAAATATATAGTTCCATTTTCCTTTTAATGGATATTAATAAACATATTGAAATACATTACAAGAATCAATTTATTTGAAAATGTGTGTTTAATTCTAAAAAATTTGACATTTAATAATACATTTTAATAAAATTAAATCTCCCTTAAGATTTCTTACTGTTCAAGAAAAGTATAAATAGACATATTCAGAAAATAATTCTTTTACTCTATTGGAATTAAGAACATTTAAGTAGAAATTCCATTTTCTACATTTTTTCTACCCAATTTACTTCCTTATATCTTAACTATAACTAATTAAAAATCTTTGTTTGTGGGTCAGTCACTCATAAGGTGCTTAAATATTGCTGATTAAATTAAATTGTGGTACTTACGTACTATATTGCAACCGTGCCGACTTTCTAGATAACTCCCCCCAATTGGGCAACCGCGATTTCGCACTGAATTGGCAACCATGTGTGCGATTCGTTTCATATTTTCCGCTTGCTTCCCTTCTAAGACTAAATATTTGTTGACATGGCAAGCTCGGTTACTAAAATGCAAATCTGAGATTTACCAAATACTTAAGTAATAAAATTAACATGATATAATAAAACATAATTATTATCACTGTTTCTATTATTATATAATAAAAAAATGAAATAATAAAAATTAGTTACTTTTTGATTGATTATTATTTATTTATAATTACTTATTATTTTTCACGTTGTATTTTTTGACTATGCGCTCCATATTCTCATCAACGCATATATTCCGTTTTCATAATCCGTACGGGTTTATTGAATGTGTGATACCCCCCGGGCCGGGGGTATCATCTCATCCAGGTGAATTGGATTTGTAGGGATAAAAGATTGACCACTCAAACCTTCCATAATGAATCTAATTTATTATATCTCAATTTATATTGAGCAATTCAACACAAGTCTTAGAGGAAAACGACCAGGAGTGATATGACGCAATTAACAATTCTTATCAAATAGCGCATTAAATTCTACTCACTATCTTTATAATAAATTAACCTCCGAATCTTTATCTATAACCGATCCTTAACTAACTAGAGTCTGCTCTATAATTAAAGTTTAACAATATATCGCTTACCGAACAGCTACCAAGCTTTATATCTTCTATATATCATATTCTTCGACTTGATCCGGCTACTATGCAACTTTCTGGCTTCTAACTGACTTCTATATGGCTCCTGTAATACTCTCCTACCCCAGCCGACTTCTTGCCGATCTCTCTAAGACTTTTTCGCGAATGCTAAAGCTCCAATATATATGATCATTCCTAATCTGCATATCGCGTTTTCTTCTTGAGTTGGTTGGAATGAAATGCCATTCTGGCCCCAAGAGGATTTAGTGAAAGACGTGATAAAGCCCCATCACAAATGTCTTCAATATGGTTGCATTAGTACGTAAGCATATAAATCAATAGTAAATAACATGATTTCAAAAGACGTTTTAATTAAATCATAAAGTACTCGAAATTCTCTCTCTCTCTCTATAGGTAGACTAGATTTAAAAATTTTCGCAAATAAAATTATTTTCAAAGTAATTAATTTGAAATAAAATTGCTCTATGGAAACCAAGTATCTACACCCCAATAGTTCCCAAGCTTTTTTAACCCATGGACCCCTTTTTTATGGTCAAAACTTGCCCATGAGCCCCCTTTTATAGTCAAAACTTGCTCATGGAACCCGCTTTATAGACAAATTTGTCCACGGACCCCAAGTAAAAAAGCTGCATAAATGCTAATATAAAAATTACAAATAAAAAACATTTTGTTGAAGAATTATTTATTAAAATTGTAACTTTTGTTTAAAATAAAATTATAAAAAATAATAACTTCGATAAACTTAACGAGATGTTACAAGTGTATTTACGTCTGGCTTAATGTGTGTGAGTAGCAATCACAAATCCCCACGAGCACATAATTCTAGTCGGTTTCTTTCTTTCTTTTTTTTGTGATGAGGTTTTTAAAGACACTGAATCCACGTTCTACCAAATAGGAAGACGGTGAAGTAGCCAACAACTTCTGTACAATAACCTATTATGCAGGATATAAAATTGGGATCTGTTTTGCAACCAGAATTTGTGGTATCCTTGTTCAAACACACAAACATTGGCTTAAGTCCCTCATTTGTGGATATTTCAATAAAATGCTCCTCTATTTGTATGGATTTATCTGTGTTTACGCGCACAAGGGTTCAACATCCCATTCGGGAATATCCGAGTAAATTATTGTTTATATTTAAATTTTCATAAAAGCAAAAATGGATCAAATTTTAAAAATTTTATATTAAACATTGCAATGACACCCTGACGTTGGTCAGGGACCCCTAAATTAATTTTAATTTTCCATGGACCCCTTGAACAATATCTGAGACCCCTGGGGTCCGTTGAGACCACTTTGGGAACCACTGATCTATACAATGGAAGCATATTAATTTCGTTTTATGGCTGTTACTCCAACATTTAAAGAAAAAAACATGCTTTTAAATAAATTACCTTTAATAGGAAATTTTTAAAAGGTTATCTTTCAAGTAGATTCATTTATTTTGCTTCCGATTGAGTCAGATATACAGCAACACCAAATTAGTCTAACTTCTAAAAACTATGTTACAGATGAGAAATTCATAAATATGTATATTATTTTCCTATACGCTGTTCTTTCCTAACTGGTACTAAAAAGCAACTCAAGGTTCAATCGTCCAGCAAAACAAAGAGCAAGGTCGACATTCTGTATGTTATTATGACCCGCTAGCGAAACGGTCATTTTTCTCTGAATGGAGAGTCAATGCCCTCGTGTGCTTGTAGATGATATTAAGCCTGTTTGGGGGTCGCTTGGGTAGTGTGACAATGAAAACGGGAAAAACTGTAATATTAAGGGGGAAAGTAAACGAGTTCATCGTGTCTGTGTCATTGATGTCTGGAGGTAAATGCTTCCAATGGTAAATTTTAGATTACCATTTCACACTTTTTGGTCTTGCACACTTTTGTTTTAACTTAGATACTGGTTTATACTGAGTCGTAACTTCAATGTCAGAGATCAATTTTTGTTGAAATACATTACTGTTGCTTTAAATTAACTCTCTCCTGGAGGACGTATGTCGACATGTTTGGTATTTTGAGATTTTTACTTTTAATTTTTCAACAGGATGAATAACGGTAGACATTTTTCGAAGGTAGTGTTTTGGATGAATCCTGCAATTTCAAATTATACCAAAGTGAAAACAGATCAGTGTTAGGTTACATTTTTGATCGTATTTTATCGTATTGATTCGTATTTTATGTTTCTACTGTGTTAGTTATGGCTGTTGTATTAAAAACAAATTTGTTTTAAAAATTGTTGAGAGTGAGAGTTATATAGATGTCGCACTATAAAGCAACACAAAAGCAATTGGCGACGGACCTCGTAATTTTGAACCTCGGTCAAGTGATGAGGACGACACTAGAGCTAAAACCTCCCACTCCAAAATACCACACCACGCCTGTGATATGGCCCCTCTTTGGTGACCATATCCTTGATTAATCAGCGTGAGTTAGAAGTGTGGGATTCTCGGAATAAACAGACATTTTAAATTCTTAATATGACTTTATTAAGAATATAACTTAAACGTCTAACAATTCAGATAAATTTATATGAATGAGAATCTAGAATGAACTAACACACAAAAATAGTTAAACCAAATCGCGTAAGTTAGACCACTTTCTCTAAATAATTATATTATCCGCTTACTCTCACTTCTAATAAGATTACAAGTTCTAATATCAAATAATCAGTTCTACCTTAATTCAAATTTAACTTCAATCTTTAAATAGAAACGTCTAGGCGCGTGTGCAATGGTATGCACCTTGTATTAATGGCAGGTTTCCCAGGTAACTTTACGATGGGCCCGTCAATTCACTCTTGTATCTCCTCAAACATAGCATTCATCAAATTGCCACCCTGCTTACTGAAACTTCAGTTCTTTTAAAAGCTATCTTATTTGCATTTCTTATTCGCATTTCGCTTCTTGGATTTTGGTTGGAAAAGAGTTGCCATTAATCTTGGCCACCAAAGAACCCAGAGGTTATGTTAAAGAAAAGACGCGTGAGCCCGTCACACGCCAACAAGATGACTTTGAGCCTCGACAGATTTAACGTGCATCAACCCTTCAACACGTCGGCTCTTTAGTGGCACATGGACTCAAAACCACGATACTCCAACCACGAGTTCATAACCATACCCACTAGGCTTAAGTGGCCACCCAGAAATTCTTGTATGAAAAATTAAAAATCTTATCAACATTTTATTTTCGTAACTGGGATATCATTTAAAATCGTCGCATTTATCCATATAAGGTTCCATTGGTTTGAATTCTAGTTATCTAAGAGTTCATTCAAATATTGTTTCTTACAAATCTAAGTACTTTGGCTTCAACACTCATATGTGTCTGAAGCCTTTTGGGGGGGTTGGTCATGGAATCGTGGCTGTGTGTCATGAATTCGAACCCTAGTACCATTGAAGATCAGTCATGTAGAAGGGCTGATGCATGTTAAATCTGTCGAAACTCAAAGTCCTCTCGTTAGCATGGAATTGCAACTTGAAGCATTGGAGTAATGGAGAATATGAGGGTCTCTCTGCAAAGTCAGGTTTGGGGCCCCTAGTCGTACTTGGCGTTAGTCAGGCTTTGTTCACTCCCTTCCCGGAGATGCGGGGGTGTACGTTACACCACTGATTTGAAGAGCAGGGCGCTGGCTCAGGTGTCGTCATAACTTGGCCATGGTTCAAAATTACGAGGTACGCCCTCAATAGCCCTCGTGTTGCTAAATAATGAAACATTAATAAACACTCACACACACTCGTAAGTTTTTTTTTTTTTTACTTTGCTTCTTATTCAATAATTATCATTTCTAAAAATAAATTTGGTTAATCTCCTACATATAATCGACATCTTACCAAATACCTTGTTATCATTTCCCTAATTAATACCAGGAAAAGAAAAGGTCTTTTTCCTATATGTACAGAGCATTTAAATTTTAATCATAAACGTCAATATCCATGCTTATATATTTGACAACGTAATAAATTTTTCATGATATGTATTGTTCCATTACTAGTTTTAAAAGAATAATAAAAACTTGTTTTAAAAAAAATAATACACAAATTTGTTTTAAAGAATAATACAGCTCATGTATTTAAAACAAGCGTTTATTATTATATATATATATATATTATATATATATATATATATATATATAAAATCTTTATGCAGTCAGTATCAGTTCTAATCTTATATAATCCATTCTCTAAGAATTACTACAGATTTTTTCCAAGCCAATTGTTATTTATATACTACTTAGCGTATCAAGTATGCACTTTAATTGGCACATCCTCAAAAGCAATTCCAACCCTTTGGCCTATTACAAAGAAAACAAAAAGCCTGTTCATCAAAATCCTCTTAAGCACACGTGCAATACCAGCTCATCGATGGCTTCAAACCCGCATCATCATTTCATAATGAATCTTTTTTTAGTTGACGGACCTCATAGGGAAGCATTAATGTGGGTTAAAATAACATCAGGTACAGAAATAAAAACGAGTTTCGAATTTCAATCGAGGCTTGATTGAGAAATCGCAACCGAGAAGAGGAGGGGGGGGGCACCAAAGGAAAGGGATCGCCTCGGGTAATGAGCATGAAAAGATAGAACGTTAATTTAGGAGAGAGGAAGCGAATCCGTCCTGGCCCTAATCTACGTCTTCAGGATGTGTAAAGGGTTGTCGAGTGAGGTGTGTAGGTAACTGAAAGTGAAAACGAGCCAACGGTTGTTTTGCCCTCCAAGCAGCTCGCTTAGGAGGAAGAGGAAGTGGCTCATGTTATGAAGTCTGTTCTTGCGATTCACCCTGATTTTTTTTTTCTCTTTGTGAAAACATTTTTGATCCAGAAATGAGAGCTCATGTGTTTGGTTGCATTTCATTTCAAATTGGATTCTGATACCGAATGGGAAGTAATATTTATAAAGTTTTTGTTTCGAATCCGATTAATTAAAATCAATTCTCTCTATCAGTGATTCTCGACTTTTATTTTTTGGTTTTGTTGTTGCGGTACACTTTTAACAATTTCAAAATTTGGCGGCACACTAACAAAAATTTAGTTTAAGGTATCCGGCTACGCTCGGAACCGTGATTTTGCAAAAGCGTGCAAATGGATAATTTTTATGATATTTAGTGTCACTTAGATTAGAAAATGTATATAAAATTGTTTTAAGAATAGTATTACAATAAAAAATTATTTAAGTACAATATTTTGACAAAAAAAAAAAAGTACATAAAATGACCATTTTTCAAAATATTCTCCTTTTGTGAAAAATCCTTCTATTATAATAATATTTTGCCTGTATGTAGCTCAGACCTCTGTACAGAAACTCAACTAGATATTTTGAAATATATAACTTTGAAGTGGGTTTATCCATGTTTTACGCGACAACAGAGGGGAGAAATTTTAAGAAAAAAACGCCGATCATTATTTCAATGGGTGATAACTTTGAAAATAAAGTTAATTTTTCAAAAATCATAGTTGAGTCTTCACTTGCGTAGCTAGTCCTAAGTAGGCCCTGTATCAAATTTTCAAGAACGCTGTTTTTGGAGGTTCCTTAACATGTTACGATTTGCTTACGTATATTTGTTGGGGCCCCTGAGCTTCGGGGGGAAAGGTGCCAGCTGAGCTCTTCCTCACTTGATCATGGTTCAAAATTACGAAGTCCTTCGCCGAAAGCTCTTGTTTAGCGGGATAGTGTGACGTTAATATTCATTCACTCACTCCCTGAAAGAATGTGAAAAATACCACGAATACCTTTAGTTTATTTCTATAAAACGGCCAAACGATTCGGTTCCGGATTTTTTTTTCCTCAGAGTATAACTAATAATTTAAAAAAAAATTGGTGGCATGCTTCAAGAATTTGGTGGCACACAGAAATGCCGCGACACAGAGGTTGTGAGAATCGCTGCCTTATATTAACGTGATTTATACCTTATATAAAGTACATAGAATAGAATCATAAAAACTGTAACTAAAATTCGAATTCATTTCCTCTCAAGCATGCATTAAATGCAAGTTTACATAGTATACAATTTTTTAAAAATTTTATTTAGATTTTACAATGGTTAGAAGGAGTCTAAGGATTTCGTATACTTTTTCGGAATTTAAAATGATAAAATTTCGAACATAAGGCATTTGTTTTAAGGATGCGAGAATAAATTTAAAATAGAAGCATATTTTTTTAAAAGTATAATATACAAGATATATCTTCAATGTCCTGATCAGTTAATTGGAGGATTAAAAAAATTCGAAGTACAACTCCAAGGACGACTACTGCTTAAGCTCTTAAGAATGTTGTGAAACTTAAAATCTTCACGTGATTTTGTGGCGAAGTTTGGGAAGTTAAGTTTCAGTAGTGTGTCTTATAATGCTTCAAAAAAACAGGATTTCTTGCACAAATTCTATATAGGGCAAATTTGATATTTAACTACAGAAGTGGCGCACCTAGTCTACTTTCATGGGAGGAGTTATATTTGTAAAAAATCTTTAATCTTTATCTTAAAAATTTGTTGGTCCTATGATAGGGGTTGAACCCCCAGACCCTTGTTTATGCCACTGAATTGCTCAAAAAATAATACAAAATTTTAGTTTTCTCGCTTAAGGTATCCGACTACGTTCGGAACCATGATTTTAAAAAAGCAAATAAAAGTATAATTTTCATGTATTTATGTCATAGATTGAATACCCTGTATAAAATTGTTTTAAGGACATTATGACAAAAATTATTTAAATACAATATTTTGGCAAAATTAACTTAGAAAATCTTTTTCCAAATGTTCTCCTTTGTAAAATCTTCTATTGATTAATATTTGCCTGTATATAGCTCAGGACCTCTGCTAAGGGCTCATAGATTTTGAAATTCAAATTCACGTTTTTGGCAACTTTGAAATAAGTTATAGGCTATGTTCTTAAATTTCCCCTTCTGTTCGTAAAACAAGGATAAACCGACTTCCGGTTATCTTTTGCAAAATTTAGTGAGCTCTGGCACAGAGGTTGGCTGAATACAGGCAAAGAATGATGGCAATAGAAGCAGTTTTCATAAGGAGACATTTGGAAAAAAGTCATTCTAAGTATTTGCCATCAATATAAATAAAATTTTTGTCATAGTCTAACCCAATCTTATGCATTATTCTATCTGAATGACAAAAATATATCAATATTATCCATTTTCCGCTTTGCAAATCACGTTCGAATAATCATTTTTTTACTTTAATTATCTAAATTTGGATTTTGCTGAGAATACTGTATTTAATTAATGTTTATATTATAATTTCTTGATTGTTGTCTAGAAAATACTATTTATATAACTTTATAAAACTTATCGCGCGCGCGCTATCTGCATCCGATTGTTTCGACGGTATCGAGATTATTTTTATTTTCAGTAAATGTCTTAGTCTTTTAAAAAATACACATTCACACTAATATATTGGAAGAATTAATAGCATATTTTGCATATGTATGTGTGATATTTTCTTTTTTATAAGAAATAAAATACCTATGATGGCAAATAATTAGTTTATCACAGGAACTTCTGAATGTGAATTAATTTCTCTTTATCACTTCTTACTGAAAATAAATTCCATTTTATTGTTACTTACATGAATTCTGTTTTTAAATAAACAGTAGATGATCAATATTAGGTTGACTAAAGATATTATTATCAGTTTATCATAATCCATTAAATGTATTGCCTAGAATTATTTTTATTTACAATTCAGAAATTTGTTAGTATATGTTTTCAATACTTTATCTTTGACTAAAAAAAATTAATCTCAGTATTTAAGCTAAGGAAATGTATATGAAATGGGTCATTATTCTTTATTGTGCAGGTTGAAACAAGAGTGCAGAGACAGCTGGTTCTGGAAGATGGACGTGTGATAGCCGATTCCGGACCCCAAGTGACCACCAAAACGAAAGAGGATGTTCGCGTCGAGGAATCGGAAAATACAGAAGTGTGTATTTTTATTCACATTTTTTAAAGAAAAATAATTTTGTTATAATTTTATAAAGGTTAAAATAAGAACTTAAATTTAAAATTGATTTAATTTTAAAAGCATATTTTTTTCTTGTAGAAATTCTTTTCGTAACATCATTACTTCATTTGTACTAATTTTAACAGGGTTTCAGATTTTAGACTGTTTATTATAGTGTTACGTAGATCCGAGGGTTCGTGGATTTTATGCAGAACAATCACAAAGAAAATAAACAGTTCTTCAAGAGCGATGCGAATTTATTCACAAAAATCCAATCCTTTAAATACAGGATTCAGCAGCAATATTCACAGAGTAAATCTCCGTATGTCTTCACGCCTTCTACACAGCAATCAAACACAATAACCAGTGTTTAAAAATACACGTATGAAAAAGATTATTCACAAGCACAGCCGAGCTAATCGCCAGTCAAAACAATCCTCACTACTCGCTGGTTTAATCCAGACTAACAGCCGTACCGGCGAGCATCTTTTTATAGGCGCGACAGAAACTTCCAGAAATATAAACCTCTCGTGTCATTGAACGTGACACTAGTGGAGAGATCTACTACTTTCTAGAAGATTCCAGAGGGTTCCGAACTCGCCAACTTGGTCACCAAAAATGATGCCAACTTGGCTCTACCGCCAAGATTTCGCCAAGTTCTCATTGAATCGCCATTATAACGTAAGGGGTGGCATTGCTTGTGAATGGTACAATTTTAACATGAAATAAACATAACATAGAGTAATATAAATGCAATAAACACTCAAATACAAATTATTTACACTATTTACACAAAATTCGTAACAATATTATATTATGTTTTTTATTGTTGTATATAAAAATCAAATTTTATACAGGCAATGTACATATATTAGTTTGAGACAATAATCTACTTTTAAGTAGGCCTCTTGCACCTCCACATCATAAATCCACAGTCGAAAACACTTTCAAAGTCTTTTGAAACTCTGTTCATCTCTACCATCGCGTTCAGCATGATCTCTTCTCACTCTCAAAGTGAGATAAACTCAATGGCGTCTCCAATTTGGGAAAAAACCAGGAGTCATAATATTCCATACTATGAGGGAAGGGATGTGAGGGAAAACACATATTATTATGTTTATAAATTGTATTAATATTATTATATGATTTTTTAGAAGATAACCCGAATCTCTCTGTTTCGCTTTCAGCACAAATCAACCGGGGACGATCCCCCTGGTCCAGGGTACGAGTTGATCCCAGGATCGACGAAGGTGATCAGCGAGAAGACGGAGAGCAATCAGACGATGACAGAAACGAAAGAAGAGAACCGACAGATGCACGACGATAACATCCGGGACCTTTCTGGAGAGGTGAGTCAACTTTCGTTTTATTCTGCCACCTTCTGTGTTCTAATGTGGCCGCGGTAGCCGAGTGGTATAGGTATCGGATCGTGGCTTGCCTTGTCACTAGTTCGAGCCCAGTACCACTAAAGACCCGCCGTGTAGGGCAGCGATGCACGTTAAATCTGTCGAGAGCTGAAACGACCTCCCATTGGTGTGGTAGTTAGGAGAGGGGTGCCAGCTCAGGTGTCGTCCACGTCACTTGACCAGGGTTCAAAATTACGTGGTCCGTCGCCAAAAGCCCTCGTGTAGCTGAACAGTGCCACGTTAATATTCAATCAATCAATCAATCTGTGTTCTAATAAAAACTATTCTGTCATTGGTGCCAACCAATTTTTGATTCTAGATACCGATCTACTTAGCAGTATTGAATTAGGTATTAATATACTTTTTATACACGGTGCTATATACCAAATTCAGCTCATTTAATGTTTCAAAATTGACTCAATAAGTATTTCAAAATGACGCGAATTCGATGATTAATTTAAATGTTAAAATAATCCAGTGAACTCTTTGTCTTTTATGAGTTAAAATGTCATAATATTCTCTTAATTTTTTGCAATATTAGAGTTTCTTCAGAATTGTTAAATGTTTTATAGGCAATGATTTAGTCATACAAAATGATAGCCAAATGATAAAGACAATACTTGATTCCCTGTCGATCTTACTAAACCAGGTAACGTGAGGTATTCAAAGCTTAACACAAAGGACTCCCATCATTATTGATGACGGTTTTTGTGTAATAAATTCTCGTCTTTGCAATCAATGAACATTTGATCGCTGCCCGCTTACCAGGCTAACGTGCTTGTCCTGTATCTAAATAGCTGAGTATCGACTTAATAGAATCAGGTTTACAATTCAAGAAACGTGTTACCATTTTCTTTTCCTTTGTTCGGATTGGCTTAACATCACTTTAAAGCAGGAGTATAAATTCATATCCGACTACTGGCCATTTTTTTACTAATGCAACGTGGGCTGCACTACATTTAGTTACACGGTGTGTGTGTGGTGGTTTTTCTTTTCTTAATTTACTTTCATAGCAGGAGTATTCTTTCTTCTGTACATACCAAATAGATTATTTTGGTATGTACAGAAGAAATGACTCTTATGCAGAGAGATTGATAGATTATTTAGCTCTCCTATACAGGCCTATATATCCATAAGCTTGATCAGGCTGAAACATAAAGAGATCCATCAGTTTATTTTACCGGGTATATTATAACATAATTGGACTATAAAGTGCATATTGAAACAAATTTGCAAAAGCCAATTTCTCTCCACTCAGAATTAGTAATGACTTGAGTAAAGGCACCTAATAACTGGCCTGATAATAAATTCTTTTCTGAGTTGTCTAAGGCCAACTGGTTCTAGCTAGTTTTGAACGGGCCCCATATCAAAACTCCTTCGGGGTCCTTTTTTAGAAATGAAAGCCTTGTTTGTGTTCTGTAGTTACACATGTTGGGCCCTGTAGCTTGGGGGCCCCGTATCTTTGATACGATGGTAGCTACGCCGCTGCTAAGGCGCAAGTTTGCGGACTCGGTTAGACTTTCACACCTTCCCAAGGCAGTAAAACATCAGCAGTAATCAACAAAAGAGTGACCCGGAAATTGAATTCTAGATGGCAGCACCTTACACCCTATCATTACTGGTTAAATATATTTCCATAATAAATAACCGCAGAATCTAACTAATACATTTCATTCATAAATCACGCATGCGGCAGTGCTACTGATACATTCATGCCTTAAATATACCTGCATTCTTAACCAAGGGGAAG